>JAQQBG010000330.1:0-39464 GCA_032199755.1 Ambrosia artemisiifolia | reverse complement strand
CGCCTTCTCCGGCTTCGGCGACTCCATCACCTTCCTCAACCTGCAAAAAAATGCGTGAGTACCGGCCGCCCCCCGCCCGACAGCCCTCGCTTCGTTCTTGTATCTGGACTGCGGGTCTCGCGTCCTCTTTGGTCTGTCGACACGTTTCTCTTTGATTTGCTGCGATTTTGACGAATGTTCGTATCTGCCGACGTCTCGGCGTGCGTGTTGTTTTGTGTGTTGGTTTTGCTTTTCGTGCACCTGCCCTGTGTAAGACTATTAGTTTCACACGTTTAGTGTCAAGCCGGACTACTCTGCACTTAGTTGTAGAGCGTGGGCGTTCAGTGTTTCGTCTGGCCCGGGCGCTGGATTCGGTTTACATACGTAAAACCAGCACCGATGTCTGTACTGTCACAATTCAATCTGCACATTAATTTCTTGTCCCGTTTTGCACCTAGTTTTTTGCTTGCACTTACGCTTGGTTGTGGTGTCCATAGCAAAATGCAGCTTAATATCTGGGTGTTGAGGGTGGCTGCGTGGTGAACCCTATGTTTGGCTTAGGAATCCTCGTATTTAAGAGACGCGCCATATCGTTGGGCTGAGCTGTAGGGAGACAAGAAGACCCGAGTTTTCGATCAGCCGAGAAGAGACGCAAACGGAGTGAAGGTAAGTCTGCAAGGATTTAATAAACCTTTTCACGGTTTATTGAGTACAACCTGCATGCTACTCCCCAGCCCTGCCCAGACCTATAACAGTCAGTCGGCCGAGTCCGTTTCACAAAGCCAACGGAACAGCAAGCTCAGATCAGTCGCTGCTAACTAACAATGCTTCGCTGGGCGATATTTTACTCAGGAATAAGGAACACTTTCGATGGACCTAAAATGTGTTACTTCTTCTAGGAAGCGCGACATTTTACTAGACAGTTGCTTCCCATGTCGGACCTGCTAGTCCAGTGGACACTGTTCTCCAGGAATGCCGGCCGGGCCGGGCGCAGCCTTGTCCAATGAATTTCAAAGTGCCGGCTGCGGGCTGCGAGCGCCCTCACTGCTGACGACTAGACCTTTGCCTCGGATTAGAGCACTCTAGGGCGGATCGTCGACTCAGTGTTTCGGTGGGGCTGTCTTGTTGCAGCATCCTCGTCCTCCCGGGACTTGCGTTCGAGAACCTCAACTCTCTCGAGACCCTCAACCTGCAGAACAACAAGCTGGAGCACGTCTCCGAGGAGGTCATGGAGCCCATCATCGACACAGTCACTCACTTCGACCTCTCGGGTGAGCCCAAAGTAAACTCGAGCCGGCTCACGGACGACTCACGGACCCCTCTCAAATATGTAGCTAGCGTTTCTGTCAGTCTCCCACCGCGCCTTCCCCTCAGAACAGAAACTGCAAGTGTGACGAGGAACGACAGACAACACTCATTTCTTTGGCCTGATGTTTCAGACAACCCTCTGACGTGCACCTGCGATTTGGCGTGGTACCACACGTGGTACAGAAAGGCAGTGGGGATGGTGGACGAGCCGGCAGCGCACAAGCGAAAAACCATGTGCTACCTAAACAGCGAGCACCGCGAATACAACCTGCTCGCCCTGCCACTCGAAAAAATGCACTGCGTGGGCAAAAACCTGGGTCAGACGTCGTCGTCGGCCCGCACCGGGGCGTCGGTGCTGGCCGTCGTGATGAGTGGGGCGATGCTTGTCGTGCTGGGGGCTGCAGCGTGAAGGAGGTCGCGAGCAGCGGCTCGGGCCGTTTGTCTCGTCTCGTGGTACCGAGGTTGTCAATTTTTCGGGTGCAGAATTTTAAAAAGTGCCACTGGTCATTGTTGTCGGGATTTCAAAAAAAGTTTAAAAATAATGTTGACGCGTTGGGAAGGGTTGTGTGCGAAACGAAAATGTGTGCTTTGGAACGGTAGCGTAGTAATCCTGTGCCATTTTATTTTTGTTGTATTAATTTAACCACTTTCCAGTTGCTATTGAACGCCCCTAATTTTTTATATTTATTTTAAATGGTGCGGTTTTGTGATAACTCAGTTACTTACTTCAGTTTTAGGTGCTATTGTAAACATGTTGTTGCGTTGTTTTTTAAGTTTTGTCGAGTTTTACGTGTACATGTTTGATATTGTTCCGTAAATTTATATGTGTATATACACTTCAAGAATACGTTCCACTGAACATGAAAGACAGTTGCGAAAATGGACTCGCCTTTTGAAATTCATTCGGAATTGGAAGCTACTTAACGAACATGGTGTGATCCTATCTGTTAGAGACGTATTTTCCCCTTTTTGTAAATATGGACTTGTATTGTTAGGAAAATATTCTCTATTTTTGGCAAGGTCTCATTGTTCTGGCTGAATTAGCACACTGCGTTACGTTTTTGCATAACGTTAGACATTTTTTATAAAACGGTACATGTTTCTTAAAAATAAGCGCTATTTTCTTTCAAATTTAATGTCTGAACTCTTAGGTGGACATTTCTATTACTTTTGAATGACATAGCTTCCTGTTATAGTGTGCTTTATCGAAAGTATAGTTAGATCTTACAGCCCGCCGAGTTTTTACGAAACAGCTTGGGATAGGTTTTTTTTTTTTTTTCATGCTCCATTGGATTACGACCCCACAGCAGTTTCAAGTCAATCAATCAATAGACTTTAAAAGCACATTTGCAGTGAAGGAGGAAATACGGCATTGCCATTTGTTCAATGCTCCCACTGTTGTCGTCCGTATTTAAGAAAAGGTAAACTTTGCTCACGACTGTAGTCGTGTTCATTTCATTTTCGTGTTGTTTAGGAAGCGCCGTATCTATAAAACTGTAAAATATACAGTTAAGTCATTAGGAAGAAAGACTAAAATACTGGAGATAACCCAAAGTCCTGGTAACGCGTTGTTTGTTCATGCCGCGTTTAACATAGAAGTAAAACACTGTCTACGTCTTTATCACTTTATAAGCATGTTTAAAACGTCATGAGTTTGATGCACTGTCTCTTACATATCTCTTTTTGATTGTTTATAATTCTATGTACCTTAAACATATCATATTTCATGTGTACCGATAAGTAATGTTCTTGATGAAAGTTGTAAATGATCTTTATACATTGTGATATATTGTTGTGAAGGTGGAGTCATCTTAGTCGTTTTTGTGCCTCAAAATGTTAATGTTAACATACATATCATGCACATATCAAATCTATTTAAATGTTTATCAAAAACATATCTCATGCCAGACGTCAGGTAAGAAACGGCCTGAACCTTTGCATCTTGTCTGGACTCTTGTCCAGTTTTGCAGTTGGAAGTAATAGCTTTTTTTTCTGTTTTTTTTTGTTTTACCCCGTACATAACACGTACAGCCCTTATCATTGTCCTTTAAGTATGTGTTCATAATGTGTAAAATCAGATACTTATGTTTTATGTCGTAGCTATTGCTCGTAAAATTTGTTTAGTGTAGTTAAATTTGATGTTAAGCTAAGGCACCGTGACCGGCTCTCCAAGAGCGGCACAAGAACCATTGAATACATATCGGTTTTATTCGTGCATTGCCAAATTTGCACCGGCACTTGCTCATCGTGCAATATTTTTCTACGATCTTTTTCTCGTGTCAGGCCATCGTTTCTAAGTGACCGAGGGCAGTTGGCAATGCCGAAGCAAAACACCCACCTTTACTACGGTTGATTTATTTACTTGTATTATATTTCCAGCCGTAGAAAGTTAACTTAGATTGTTTGAGTACATATCATTATTTTAAAATTATAAATTGTACATTTCTTATATAGTGGCTCCTACTTGTATTTTTAAAATCATGTGTCATCAATCATTCGCCATCTTTTATTCATTTCATCCCCTCATTTTTTGTGGTCAGCCAGATCTTTACCACATTGTTTTAACAACATCGCATTTGGATAAAACTGTGTTCAATATTTACATGTGGTCTTTAATGCAGATTAATAAAATTCTAACGTTAAATCTAGTAACGATCTCTCGTATTTAAAACCTCATGCGTGCCTACGGTCTTCGATGCGGTACTCCAGCAGGACCACGTTTCCTCCGATTCAGATTGGTCTGTCAGCTCGCTTTCATTCAAGTCCTTGCCCGTTATGTCGAAACTGTAAATCCCACGGCTTCTTGACTCCGACTACCTTTGTTTTAGCAAAACTGTGCCTGATACTCTTTGGCCATTAAATTTACTTAGGGGATTTTGTGTGTTGCTCGTTTAAAAGTAAATTCTAAACCTAAATAAGCAACGCCATGTTAGGTCCTGCGAAGAGTCTTGTTGCAGCATTCTCTGAAATTTGACTGAAACGTAGTAGGCAAGTGCTAGTTTGAGCTGCCAGCCGTCCAGGGGGCGCTGCGATTCATATTTGGCCTGTAACGGCCCAGTGTGTGATAATGCTGCCGCTGTTTCAGGCTCAAGCACCTGCCCATAGCGGGCTTTTGAGAAATTCCACTACCTCGAGAGGATCTACGTGCAAAACAACCAACTGATAACGCTCCCTGAAGAAGTTGTGGCGCCGTTCATGGAGTCTCTAATTTTGATTGAAATGGCAGGTTAGTATCTGCAGCGTGTTCAAAATTTTCCTTTTCATTTCCGGACAATATCTGACCTTTTGATTTTGTTTTAGGGAAACCCCTTTAAATGCGACTGTGATCTAGCGTGGTACACGGACTGGTACAAGAACAAGCGACCGGCGGGCGAGGATCCGAGGAACGTCATATGTCACATGCAGTCCGAGCATCGAGAATATTCGGTGCAAGAACTTCCCCTTGCTAAGATGGGTTGCGGTGGGAAATCTTACCAGCCCCCTAAATCAAGTAGCGCCGCGATCGATTCACCGTCAACCTTAGGTTGGTTTGTAATAAGCACCTTGCTGTATAAAAGTGTGTTGTCTTAATGATAAATTCGTTATCCGAATGGGTTCTGTTGTGTTAAAAAATTAGTTAATCCGTACCTGAACAACGTCTGAATATTTCTTGTCATTTTCTACGTTTGTTGGAATGCCTGACTCTGATTCGCCTCGTTTTACCCCTTGTGCTTCGCTCGCGGCATTTTTTAATATTTTTTTTTATTCCGCGCAATTGTAACTGTAAAAGGAAAGAATCATGTTTAAAAATCTGTGTTTTTTAAATGAATGAAATACGCTACTGCGGTCCTGTCGCCTGCCTTTTTTTTGCGAAATGTTTTGTTTCGTTTATTACTGCGCAATCCTGTTAAAAATTATAGTTTCTAGCAATGCTAGAAAGCACATTGCAGAAATATTGCTCATTCCTATGTTATATAAAATATCTTCTTGAAATGAATGTCTCAGCATATCATAGAAGGGCACTGCAAATTCAATTTCACTCTAAACTAAGGTTCATATTTTGTGTGTTTAGAAATTGTGTATGTGTGTGTCTGTGTGTGTTATTTCAAAAAGCCGTATATATAACTTACATGTAATGGTATGAATTTAATGAGTGTTAGAAGGCCTAAAAAAATCTTGACTAGAAGGACAAAGAGTGTTCTATTAGTAACTTTAAAAATAAATGGCTTTAGGAAATTCTTCACTACGTAGATTTCCGTTACTCACATGTAGATTGCATTTAATGTGAGGCTGTGGCATTCCATGCTATTGCCTTGGAAAGTTCTTAGAAGTACTTTAGTTGCTACGGCACCAGGCAGCCGTGCAATAAGGGTTGAAAGACACTATCTAGAGTCAGTCATAGGTGGCACATTTGACTAAAGCTACCTTTGTTCAGCGGATTTTGTGTAGATGCCGACTCTTATCTGGAACAGCTTCGAGATTTGATGCATTTTTTGTTTTTGTTTTAACGCGGAAATTTTGTGGGAATATTTGTTGTTTGTATCTTTTGATAATTTCTTTTAAAACTCTAGTAACTTTGTTTACTTTATGTAAAAAATACAACTAGTAACAATAATTAAGTGTGTATGTGGTAGCTAAAGAGTATGGACGGATGTGTTTAAACTCATTCCCAAACATATCATATAATTGTGATTTTCGTCAGTGCAATATTGATGTTTTTGTCGGTACTCCGACGATACAATACGCAAAAAAGACTCAGACAATAAAGCCTCGTTCTGCGTTTGGTGGCATTGATGATGGCCCACCTTGTGTACTTTATTTTCTACGCTACATTTCAGCGGCGTTGGGGGCTCAAATGGTGCAGGACTTACCAGGTAGCTCCAGCTAGTTACTGGGACGACGAATCTGTTAGGGTTGCTGAGGGGCCTATGTCACCCAAAGATGTTTCTGCTAGCTTGTAAAATCGAAAGGTAACGTGTATGTGATTAAATGGTGAATAAAAGTTCGGGAGCATTCCCATCTGAGTGTTTGTGAGATCCGAGTTCTTTAATCCATTCCCTCTGCCGCCTGCATTACTGGCACTTGTTTGGGTTGCGGGACCGACTGAAAGGGGGAAAATCAATTGGTGCTTTATTTATTTTCTGACACTTTCGTCTTAAATGGTAACTAGTCAATACAACCGTCATACATAAATATTTGCGATAATCGGGATCCGACTTAACACATAATCGATACAATTAAAAAATTAACTCTTAACTTTGAATTAAGCAAGTGGACCACAAAAGGCTGACACATTGCGTAAATAAATAAGGCTGTATATTTACATACATAATACACTATAGAAAAGCTGTCTTCTCTTTCTTTTTGTATAATTTTTCAAAATAATGGTGTTGTTTTACTCGTAAATGACTGGATGTAAACAAGTAGTACACGCAGGGAAACTAATAAAGGAAGTGGGTGGCTTCAGACTTAAAAATAGTGTTTCAGATTCTTAAATTACAGGTGCTTCTTCATCGTTTACTCCTCACCAAACTAATTTTGGCTTCAAAGTGGAAACGCTCCTTTTTCCCCTTTCAAAACAAGAAGTGGACAGAAACGCTCTGGCAAATGCTGCTAATGACAGTGACCTGGCTGGCTCTCGGGGCGGTGCACCTTGTCTCAGAAACTCGTCGAAGATTTTGTTCTGTGTCCCTTCTGTTGCAGTTTTGCCTCTTCTTACTTCGTTCCTGTTTACTTTCCCTTGTAGCTGCGGTATGCCAGTGCTGTGCTTAGAAGATACAGCACTGTGTTGACGAGGCCGAGAATCTTTCAAAAGAACGATGTATATAATTAGTACATTTCTTCTACTATAAAATTTAACTCAGTGGAAGGGACGAAAGCGTTATAAGCTATTGCGTTAGAAACTTCCCAAGCACACGTGTCGTAACAGAGGTAATTTCCTTATACGGCATCTATATATTTAGCGTACTTTATCCCGTGTTCTTTTCTAATATAATCAAGTTGCAAGGGTCCACAAATTCAAATTTTAAACTACGCAGGCGTGGGTTACAAACGCAATGCACACGTTTTCCGCCGTGTTACAGTCTACTAATCGAGATTCAAAAGTTCCATTCAATTGTACATTGTAAATTCATTGCTGTACTTGGAGTAAGGTTCTCGATTTTCTGTGAAGCAAAACTCGAAGAGAAAGAGGACCTCCGACTCACCGAAGCAAACACCTTGGAATTGTACCCTCTCTCCACGATTTCGTAACCCTCGTTTCGTCCCCTGACCCGCTGCAGCGTGCTGGCCGACGCGGACAGCATCAGCACGGTGGCCACGGCGCCAAACACCGTTTCCTGAGTCACGACACAGCTGGGCGTCACTACTCCGACCGAGAGCGTGGCTACTCCGCGCTGCCAGAGACACCGCGTCGCCCCGCCGCCCTTGGCCGCCGAGTATTGACGGAGCAGCATTCTACAGGCAGGACGGAGGCTCGCGGGATGAACAGGTCAAGATGCTTCCCTTCGAGCCGAACCGTCCTTCAACCACCACCAAAAGCAGTGCAGCGACCTAACGCGTGCCGGGGAGCCTGTTGGATGGACAGATACTCACGGCAGCGGCCAGGTAGGGTTCGTAATAGTACGATCGCTGCCGCCGTTGAATCTCCACAAGGAAGTTTATGCTAGCCGCCAGGTACAGGATGAACGCTACGCTATGGAAGATGACCTCCTGCAAAATGGCACCCTCGTCAAACAGCTGCGCCCTTGGCGATGAATGTCCTTTGTCTCGACCACCGAGGAGGCGAATCGTAGTCAGTCACAAAAGGAATTCCCCGTTTATCCCTCCCGCACGTGACACTATCAAAGCCCCGTGGACAAACTCAGTGCATGGGGTATTGATAGCGTCGTTTTATCTGCAATCAGTGAGTCTGTTCGAGGAGAAGGCGAACCGAACCTTCTGTTCCATACACTGTTTTGAATTAGTCTCGTGATACGTTTCATGTAGCTATCCATTTTTTTTTTTAAATCATGTATACTTTGTAAACTGTAAGAATAAACTTACGAAAATTGTCTTTGGTAGAATGGAGGCGCTTGATATGGACAGTATGCAGGACAGCAACAGGCATCCCGTCCCCACGAGGCAGGCGACCGCGACGATGCAGAAGAAGACCTCGGGCGAGGACGTGTAGTAGTTCTGGTACTTGTTGTAGTAGGCGGTGATGCCGACGATCACGGCCCCGATGATCTGCACCAGAAAATCATGAATGACTTTGCCTTTGGAAGCGACTTGCGTGGAAGCCATTTATCCGTGTCAACGCCTTGAAGTATCCGCAGGCCGCGAGAAGCGGGGCAGCGGGACGGTAAAAATAGCAGCGCCCAGCGAAAACAGAAACAACTCTCAAACCAAACGAAAACTGGCCGAATTACGAGAGGGGCGTGCGAGGGCAAGACTCCCTTTATTGTCCGGCACGGGTGTAGGGTGTCCCAAAGTCGCGGTTTTAAATTCCGGAGGTTGGTCAAAAAGAAATGCTACTCTAGCGAATCGGGCCGAGTTTGATGGTCTGTTTGAACTTGAACTTCGTCGTTGATCCTCTGAAACCCCTGCCAAGTAACTAGTGTCTTGCACCTGGCACGTCGCCGTACTTTCACTTGTTGGCAGCGGAGGTAGCGAGCCGAAGCACTCCCTAGCCGTTTCGCCCATTTTTCGCAGTGCCCTGACAACACGGCGCGATGTGCACCGCGCCCCACGACGCCCCGGGACGCCTCGCGGCACAGCGGCGCGGCAGCGGCACGGTATGGGAACTGACCACGCCCTGGAGGGAAGGCCCGGCCCGGCCCGGGCGCGCTCGGTGGCGCCCTCTGGCGGATGCGCTCCGAGTCGCCCTCCGGGTAATCGGCGCCATCACGCAGGTGTAGCCTCGGCCTGTCCGTCGCTCTGTCTCCCTCACAGGTGCGACAGAGACGCGGCGACCATCAGCAGGTGCGGCTAGGCGTGAGCCAATTCAATTAGTGTCAGCCCGGAGGATTCTCCCGATGGCCCTCGGACCGAGCCTCGGACTCTCGGACGGCCCGTAACTGAATTTACTTCCCCGCAGTCAGAAAATGTCGTCTGCTGGGTAGTGGAACGCCCCCTATAAATTTCATCGGCCCCTTTAACCTACTCTATAGTTTGAAAGCATACGAACATTTAGTAAAATGAGCGGTTAGCTTCTCTTTGAAGTAACTTCGCTCGGGGCTTGATCCTCACCAGTTCAAAAAGCTTGAGCAGCCCCGGGTACGTCTTGAAGTAGCCCGTGTTGAGCAGGATGGCCGAGGTGGTGGAGGTCGTGGTGGTGCGGGGTCACGGTCACGGAGTGCGACATGTCGTCGGCCCTGCAGAAAAAAGAAACGGTTTCTATGCTTTAAGAACTGCAGGCGGCCGTCTTCAAGCCTCGCTTAGAGTGAGAAAGCCGTGTTCACATTTGCAAAGATCGTTTTGTCAATAAAGCGATAAGCAAAACTATCATTCATTTTTATTTAATTTTTATTTTTTTATTTTTTTGACGTCACCGTGGGATTTGGACCCGCGTGGTGTCTGAGACTTTCTGTTCCACTTTCGCCCGTGCGCCGAGCGTGACGAATGACAAGGAATGCAGTTGGGGGAGGGGCGGCAAGATTTGTGCCTCCGCTGCATCCGCGGCGCAGCGCCTCGCCCGCGAATAGGGCTGGCCGGGTGAACTAGGGCGCAGGCGTGACGTCACACTAACAAACCGCGGCGCCCGGGCGTCGTCGTTAAGAGCTCGCCGAGGGGCGGGGCGGAGGGCTGCTAAAAATCTTTCTTCGGCCCGTTTTTGTGATTTGATTTCTTTCCCGCGTTTTCCCGCGGACTGTGTGGAATGTCCCCCGCCGGCTTCTTACCGCGATAATGCCCTCGGCTTTGATCCACGCACGCACGGCGAGGGGAATGCGTGCTGCGCGGAACGGGCGGCCAGCACGGCATGGCGCTGTCTCGCTCCCACCCGACGCCCCACGAGGTGCGAGAGAGACAGCAGGACTTCCTGGGCATTCCCTGCCCGCTGGACAGTCGCGATCGGCGCACAAGGCACAAGGCCGGCGCCGTGCACACAGTGCGCCGTGCACAGCGCACCCACCCACACGAGCAGGCAGGGCCGTCGACTCCTAGCAACAGCGACGTATCTGTGCAGCAATGGCCGTACAGATACGTCGTCGTTGCCAGGAGTCGTCTGGGGTGGTCTTTCGGCGACTCACGCCCCGGCCAGCCGGAATCAATGGGGGCGCGTACATCACGCCCTGATGGGCTGTCAATGCCGCGACGGCGACCAAGGGGAAGGGACCGAAGGGACGGGTTGCAGGCCGGGACTTGCCTTCCCGCGCTAGCCGCCCTTGGGGGTGTATCGAAGGGCTTCTCGTGCTCCGTCGCGATGAGGAAAACAATAAATCAAGCGCCCCTCGCCGCCCTGCGCCCTGCGCCCTGCGCCCCACTGCCCTGCCCTCAGCCCTCGGGGTGATGACCCACGCACCGCCGAGGAGGGCTGGTTTCATCTGGCCCCTCCACGTGTCCGCGCGAGCAGCGCAGCAAGGGCCTATCTGTGCAGTCACTGGCGCGCAGATAGGTCTTTGTCGCCGCCTTGCAGGGTGGCGGGTGGCGGCGTCTCGGGTCCGGCCCCTGCTGGCCAATCAGAGAGCAGTGGGCGGGGCGGCGGGGACGGCCAGTAACGAGTCCTCGTTTGCGCCCAGGACTAAATAGGCCAGGAAGGAAGGGCCAGGGGTCAGGGGCCGCAAAGGGCTACGCAACTTAGCGTGGTGCAATGACCTGTGGAAGTATTTTTTCTTCGCGACCCAAGGTAGCATCTAGGAGGACATCAGAAGTCAAGGTTGACTAGGATTCAAATCCTGATAGTCCTAGCTCACTAGGCCACTGGTCCGGCAGGAGTCCAGGGGAGTGCCTCTGCGATGCATCCTCCGCAACAAAGGCCTGCCTGCGCAGGAAGTCCCGCACAGATAATTCCTTGTTGCCGGCACGCTTCGTCCTTGGCGACTCCACGGCCGCCCGCCTTTTCGGCCCAGATGTCCTGCCGGCGTGGCCGGCGACGCGCGACGCCCCATACATGGAGTAGTATACCTGCCCCCACCCACTGGCATCACCCAGACGACCCAGTGCCCGCGCCCAGCCCGCACCGCCTGCAAGGACCTCCCGGCGTCCGCCCTTCTGCCCTGGCTGTCCGTCTGTCTGTCCGCTGCCCACATAGCGTGGCCCCGCTCCAAAACACTCTGCTCGTAAGCCGCGACACCGCGCACCGAGCGTCCCGGGCGGCAAGGCGGCTGTGGAATGAAATTATGACGTGGTGACCCTCGGCCGCCCGACAGGGGTACACTCCGAAAAAAAAATGTGCTCGAGAAATATGCATTGAAGGCCTGGATTTCTGGAACCAATTAAGAATGACATTTGCATGATCGAAATCAAAGCAATTACTCAGCTCTTTTTCAGGCTGATCATTGTCGCGTGGCCGCGGCAGAGAACAAAAGGATCCGCGCCTACGCCACGTTGTCACCTGCCCGACTCTGACTAGAGTTGTGCCCGCCAACACCTGTCTGCTGGCCCGCCCAGCTCGGTGAGGTGTTGCTCCTCTGCTTGCATTGAGCCTCCCAGAGCATCACCGAAATTTAAACTTGGCGCCATGCGTCTGGCGGCCTCGCTGCCACTTCCGGTGCGTGGGCGGGCCGCTGCCAAGGACAACAAAGACCTATCCGAGCGGCAATGACGGTACCGATAGGGCTTTGTTGGCGGTATGCATCGAGGAGCCGGAAGGGAAGGCCGAGCTCCGACTTCCTCTGCCGCGCCTGTCTGCTGCCGGCAACAAGGGCCTATTTGTGTTGCAGCTACCGCACAGATATGCCCTTGTTGCCGGGATGCGGGGTCCGCCTGGCGACGATGGCATCAAGCTAAATCCCCGCCGCCCCGCCCCTCCCCCGAGACAGGCCGGCAGTCACATTAGTTGTCCGGGCTGTCCACCCTGTCCACGCAGGGCGGCCACCACCCGGCAGCTCTGATAAGACCGATAACAGTCGGGTATTAATCGGTTTCGTTCGGGCAAGCCTAGGCACCTGGCCGTGGCTGAGCTGTATAGTGCAACCCCCTAGGCAACCCCCACGTGACGCGGCAGACTATACCAGTGCCGGAGGGACTATATCCGCAAAGGTGTAAAAACGCGCGCTCGAATAGTACCTTTTATGGGTGTCCACCATAAAGCAGCAAACAAGAAGTGTTGTTGTTTCGTGAGGGGCTGGGCGGAAAGGTCAAGGGATGTTGTTGTTGTTGGCTGTAATGCCCTACAGGGAGCAAGGGGCTCAGCACAGTGGGCCAGAAGACCGGTGGAGGCGCGGCCACAACTCTGGAGATCAAAACACGGCCAGAGTAGTTTTGGGCCGACTACTCCGGTCTTCTGGCCCACAAGGGGGAAGCAGTGGCGCCGCGTCCAGTGTAAGGGCCCACCCCCACCCTCCCTTCCTGCATTACGATTCCGTCCCCAGCCACGTGCCCGGGGTTCCTTCCCCCAGGTTCGTCGGCCCTGCGCTATCGCCGTATGCTAATTGCATATCTGGACACTTATACACTACGCGAGCAATGACCCAAAGTGCAGCCCATGGACGCGCCCGTCGCCCAGCGAACAGGGCCTGGGCCTGCCTCAGGCTTGGCACGTGAAAAAAAAAAATGCTTTCATGTGGGGAAAAGAATTTCAATAGTATTGAAGCTCAAGAATTTTTTTAGAAATGTCTAAATATGGCCGGGCCCGTGCTTTAACGAAATTGGCACTCATCTTTACTTGCTTGCTGAGTCCAAAAAAAATTAATGATTCTGTGATACTATTTTTGCGTGAAGTGACCAAGCACTAGACTTTTTACAGTGCATGCATGCTGCAGTTATTTTCGGAGAAGAAAAAATCTCATTCCATAAATGAGAATGAAAGCAGATGATACTGTCTGTGTGTTTTTATGCATCAAACGGCATGGATGACATTGTAACCAATCGAAAAAATCTCCTTTTGATTTTCAATTTGCGCCGAGGGAAGGGAAAGAGGGGGGAGGGCCGCAAGGTGTCATTGTTTCGCGCGCCACCGCTGCCTGCGCCGCGAAGGGAGCGACGCACAGCCCCCCTAGATCAATTTCTTCTGCCTACGCTAGCGCTGCTCACATACTAGCGCTGCCACTAGCGCTGCCCACACTAGCGATGCACGTCACGCAACATGACAGTACAAGCCGATTGACACATTCATGTAATTTATTTAATTATTTTTTGAAATTTTTAATATGAATGTATCATCTGCTAAAAATTCTCCCAAACTAACTTGACAGAAATTTTCTCATGCTTAGCTTATCTTCAAACAAGTTAGAAAATTCTTTGACAATACGGCAAATATTTTTTCGTTGGCGTCCAGGACGCAGCGGCAGTGTCGCAGGGTGTTTGTTTTTGCGGGCAGCGGCGCGCAGATTCAAACAAGCACGGAGCGCGCGTCACGCCCGAGTTGAGTCACTGCCGATGGATGTGGGCGCGGCGCGCTGCTCCGCAGCTGCCGTCGGGACCAACGACTCGCTACTTAAACCCGCAAAACAGATTGCGGGCATGTATTTATACGCTCCGACTGCAGGCAGGGTGCGCACCTAAATTAAAAGTTGGAGTAAAGCATGCTGTCTATTTTTTTTTTTTTTTTTTTTTTTTGAGCTTGCGCGCGATGCTCGGCGGCTGAGCGGGAGCGCGGAGAAGCAGGCCAACGAGGTCAGGACCTCGCGGCCGGAAGAAGGCGGAAGCTGTCGATGTGTGTGTGTGTGTGTGTGTGCGCGCAGAGTGCAACAGCTGGCCGCGGATCGCCGAGCAAGGCAATGACGTGCAAACCGGGGGGGAGGGTGTTGCTCCGCTACCGATACAGAAACTAGAACCACCAGTGGATGAGTCTCGTACAGTGTGCCTTCTAAGAGGTGAGCGCCCCTCGCGTCGCGTCACTCACATGGCTCTAGGGAAGAACTAGCAGACCGAGAAGAGAGAAGAAGAAGAAGGAGAAGAGGCAGTGGCGGCCGGGGCGTCTGGGCTGGACTTACGGTTTGGGAGTCCTGGGTCTGGGTCTGAGGGTGCTGCGAGGGTGCTGCGAGGGTGCTGCGGGAGACAGGGACACACACTCCGATCGCCTCCGCTCGCGGCTCAGTCCAGCGGCCCACTGTGCGGGCCGCGGCGGCGGCTGGCCCCACGGCGCCGCGCCGCGCCCCGCCTCGCCCCGCTCCGCCCCGCCCCGCCCCGCCCCACCCGCGGTCCCCCACCCACTCCGCGCCCGCCGAGGGCTCGGCTTCGCGGAGGAGCATAAGCCAGCCAAGCCTGCTGCTGCAGTCTTCACGCCTCGTTGGGATTCTCGGAGTACTTGTTGGGGTACTTGTCGGAGTGCTTTGGCGCGCGGCTAGTGCTGCGCTTCCACGTACTTGCGGCGGACTTGGCCGCAGGCAGGATGTGTCTGAGCCCAGGGTCGGGAAATGCAATATCAAAGCGTCGAGTCGGCCCTCAGGCGACATCCGACGTGACGGGTGCGTTCTGATAGAGGCACTCATGTACACTGAAAAAAAATCGTCAGTGTGTACCGCGGCGAAAGTATGGCGGTGCTCTACCCACCTTAGTTGCATATCAGTGGCGATGAGAAAGTGCACTCATTTTATCCATTCTTTTGTTAAAGTTTTCCTCAAATTGTAATTTTTTTAATGAAAAGGTTTTTATTTTTATTTTTTTGCTCTTCACCCCTCTGGTGGGTGTTGTATTGTGGGCATTTTTTGAACTCGTGCCAGCTTCTTTAACTGCCTTCCCGTCCACTGCGGCCGGCCGCGGGCCGCAGCGTGGCGTGGCGCTGCGTAGCGCTGCGTAGCGCCCCACGAGTGCGAGAGAGACAAGCGCCCAACGAGTACGTTCGGACGCGGCCCCTTGCCGCGAGGGTATAGACCGCACTTTCCATCACTGACGGATCGCGGCTATTTTGAATCGTGACCCGCTTCTCAGGATTTTGACAACACACCCCGCGCCGACATCCCCTCCCCCTCCTTCCTCTAGCAGACGCGCCGACCCGAAGACGCCCCCCCACACCAGCCTACCCCGACGCCGCACCCCACGGCAGACGCCTCAATCCCCCTGCAGCGTTTGTAGAACCGGACTAAAGGAAGCGTCCCACAGTGGGCCAGAAGACCGCGGGCTGCGCGGCTGCAACACTGTGACCACGTTGCGACCCCTGGGACAAGCCCTGGGATCGTTAAATAGTGTCCAAATCGAACGATTGCTCTGCCAAAGGAAGGATTCATCATGCGCTCGATTCGATAAACGACTCTGGTGATCAAAGCGTGCCCAGAGTTTGGTCCGCCGACAGGACACCGGTCCGGCGACTCCGTGTATCTGTATGGCAGTTAGTGCACAGATAAGTCGTTGTTGCTTGGGAGTCGTCGGGCCTGCTTCTGGCCCTCTGTGCGGCGCGGGGAGGGTGGCGCCCCGGCGGCGCCAGGCGGTGAGGCGCCAGCGCGGCGCCCCGGCCGAGTGGTTGGTGCCCCTAGTGCGGTCGGCACGGCGCTGCACGGCGCTGCACGGCGCTGCACGGCGCAACCCGCGTCGCACCCCGGCAACAAAGACCTATCTGTGGAGTGATTGCAGCGCAGATAGGTCCTTGTTGCCCGGCGCCTCACTCGTCGGAAGATGGGACGACGAGCTCCGGCCTCGGATCGGAAAAGCAACCAGGATGATTTGTCTTGCAGGATGTCATGGGGCACAGATTTGGGTGCGTTTCTGAAGGCGCGTTCCGTGGTACGCTCGGTTGCCTTCGGGCACCCCGGCATCAGACCGGCCTTGCCTTGCCCTGTTCACTTTGCTCGCGCTAACCACAGCGCTGTTTGCGTCCGCACTCTGGAATCGCTTCTTGGCGTGCCTGCCGCCGTTGCCGCCAATTTTTCATCCCTTCGGATAGTGCTTCGGCGACCGTGGCCTTCGGGGCCTGCTTCACCTGCCCAGTGCCCGGCTGTGCCCGGCCAGGAGGAGGGTTGCGGCCTTCGTGGCGTTCATTTCCTGCAGGC
Organism: Ambrosia artemisiifolia; assembly: GCA_032199755.1. Classification (NCBI taxonomy): domain Eukaryota; kingdom Viridiplantae; phylum Streptophyta; class Magnoliopsida; order Asterales; family Asteraceae; genus Ambrosia; species Ambrosia artemisiifolia. Next base: position 23,130 of record JAQQBG010000330.1, on the reverse strand, counting down.
ATGCGCCCCGGGACGGCCTCTGATTGGCCGAGTGGTTCCGCGGGAGGGTCAGGCGGCCAACCCGATCGCTCTGTCTGTCTCCATCCCACTCACCTGGCGCCCCATGAGTGCGAGAGAGACAGATGCCTGGCTTCTGTATCGAGGTCCGCGAAGGGAGCGAAATGGGTGTTATTTGGTGTCGAAGCCTGTGGCATGCCTGTGGCCAGGCGAGACCTTGGTGCGAGGTGGCTCGACTAGGACGCGCCCGAGGGGATGGAAGTCTACTGTTATGATTTAATAAGGTTTATTCTTTATGATTTGGGTGACAATATGCGATTCTATGGCGTTGAACATATTCTTTGTAATCAATTAATTAAAGTAAAATATAGGACGAACGAAAGTGGTTCCATTATGGAAGCTGTCTAAACGTGGATATGAACACCAATTTTCTGCTTCCTCTTCGACAAAATTCAGACTGGTGTCGGTATACTTGAATGCGTTTATGGTGCGTAGGGTTGTCTTTGCAATGCACTTGCATTACGCTAAGTACTTCGGAATCTTATAAAATTGACACTCTAATATTCTCTCTGGTATCCGTAACAAAATTAAATACTTAAATGGCTAGGCCTCACACTGGGCAAATAGGCTCACATTCACAACAAACGTATAATAATGACTTTCGCATTACACTCACACTGACAGACACGCATACACCATTTCATCGCTGACATAACTTTCTGTGACTGTACTTTTCTTTTCTATATCACTCACACACGCACTCACATTCACAAAAATACGACTTAAAATTTCTAATTTTCGAGAGCATCATTTAAAAATCGACAAGATTTTTTTTCTGCGTTCTACTTCAGGGATTTAAGGAGCTTTTCGTGCAGACTTAGGGTGCGGCTTGTCCGTGGTCGAGGGCAGTTACAGACAGCTAATGTTTTGGACAAAATTCGCTCGAATTTCCTCTCCTGTCGAACCCGTTAAATTATTGGGAACCTCACGGGAGCATCAGACGGACTTAAGTGAGAGTGCTTCAGAAAAAAGTTCACCACACATGCCAAAAAACGTGTTCACACTGTCTACTTTGCTTTTCTCGGATCAAGCCAGACCCACTTTGGTCTGCACGCAAATCGTGATAAAACAAATCTCAAAGTTACAATGTAGTGAGAATTTCGGACGCCATGCTCAGACAAACGTGTCACACAACCTCTAGTTCCTTGCATGCGTTTACAAAGCGAAGAAAAAGTGAGGGCGCAAAGAGGCACTCACACTCGGGGTAGGAGCAGAAAACAGCGCCCCCGCGGTGGCGGGATTCGAACCGCGGTCCACAGGGCCACCGGTCCGAACCACCACCCGCCAAGGCGACAATTTCCTCCTCCCCTCCGACAGGGCTCACAACAGTTCTACAATCAAGCCTAGGCAATAAAAGTTTTTAAAATAATCATTTAAAAAAATTATAATAACGATAACAAAAAAAAACAGGTCGAGGTATTAGCTGGTGGCGTGGAGTCAGCCCTTGACAGGTGCGAAGGGACGGGACAGGGAGTGTCCTCACTGGTTCACTGTCACCGGCGCGCCCTTCACTCCAAGTACAGCGAGTAGGTGCCGGCGGCGTACGCGATGAAGTTGAAGAGCCCGAACACCTGCGACAGTACGAGGGTCTTATTAGGTGGGAACGACGCAACGGCTGGAACGCAACTTGAGACAGGAACTGTCTTACCCCCGCAGCAATGTTGGCCCCCCTGAAGCTCCAGTAGGGAGCGGGCGCCACGCGGCGAGCTGCACGATGAAGGCGATGAAGTACAGGAGGGTCATGATGCCGGTGTTAATCAGCTCCTGTGGAAAAAGAAAAACCATCATAAGTTTTTTTCTCGATTTTTTTTAAATTTTATTTTTAGAAAAGAAAATGCGCACCGTAAGGATCCAGTTGATGGGCAGTCTGAGTGCCTCCCGGATGCCAAGCAGGTACACGAAGATCCAGATGAGGGTGGCGATGAAGGCGGAGACCACGACGAACAGGAACCAGTGCGTCCCGCTGATGTAGGCGGGGCGAGGCGAGCGCCATGCACAGAATGCCGAGGATCTGCGCACACGACAAAAAGGGGTCGTATTTAGAGAAGCTTGTAAGGAAAATGGAGAAAAAGTCGTTGTTGCTCAACCAGCATTTTGCCGGAAACGGCGCCGTGCCAGGGGTTGGCACACGCGGGTATTACAGGTCAGCGGGCCCTCGCCACGACGCGCGTAAAAAAGCCTTCAGTCATCGCGCGTGGCTCGCCACGGCTGGGGGCTGTCCATGAGAGCCCTGCACAACCAGCTCGGCCAAATCGGCAGCAGCTACTATTAACACTTTTTCATTTGTTTGAATCAAAATTTGAAAAGGAATTTTCGTTTGGAAACTTGTTTTGCACCTTGGCGGTGGCGGACCTCAAGCCCACGGCCGCCGCATAGGGTTTATCTTGTTGCGGTTTTCCCCAGCCCTTTTCTTAGTCTCTTGAACTTGCCGCCAAGCGCAGGCAAAGGGCTTCGGCCAGGGCAGGGAACTCCGTAACGGTCGCGTGCGCGCGGTGTGCAACTGTGCAATGTCGCGGCGGGGGGCGGAGCGGGGCGGGGCGGGATGTCGGTGTCGGGTCGGGGCTGCACTCATGTTTATGCAAGCCTCACTCACTGCCCACCTCTGCACCCCGACTGCCCCGGCACTCCAGACAAACTCCATACTTTCCATCGTTAAAAATCGTTGTTTTTTTTTTCGTTTCAGGCGGCGACGTGTGTGACGTTTCCCCCGTTCGGTGACGTCATTGGGCTGTGGGCGATGCGGCAGGTATGTTGATAAGCCCGGCGTAATCGGCGGGAGGGACGGCGATAGGACTCAACAATCCCTGGGTGGGTGCGTTGTGATAGCAGACGGCGCGGTCAACGACTCTCGAGGCCGCCCTATCAAAGCGTATCAGCGGCTACTCCGTGACGCGAGCCGTGCCGCGAGCCTGGCCACCCGGCCGTGTGTCACGCGTTCAAACAAATGTGGCACGTTCAGTGAATCCCGCCCGGCAGACCGCTCCGTTGGCAGCTTGGCTGGCGTGTGCCGTGGCCTTCCCTGGAGCGCGGCTCTACCCCGCGCTCGCCGCTCGGGGGGTATCGACAGCCGCCTCGCCCGGGCGATACTCCCCGCCGCGAGGCCCCCCACGGACTACTGGGCAGGGCTGCCAACCTGTTGCGTGGAGGGAAACGCCCACTGGCTGCCGCTGGCTGCCGCTGGCTGCCGCTGGCATCGTGTCAAACGGAACAGCTTCCGCAGCAGCCACCGCCACTGCGCCGTGTCCGGGCAGCAATGACCTATCTGTGTAGGAATTGCGGCACAGATAGGTCTTTGTTGCATAGGCACGTCGATCGAGTCGCTTTCCTCAGTCTAAGGTGCGCCAGAGGACCGGCGTCTGGACACGCTCTATTCGAGGACTGTGTCACCCATCTGGATGCCGACACCGCACATCGGCCCTGCATAGTGGACCAGAGACCGGTGTAGGCGGACAAAACTCTGGGACTGTTTCGACCTCCAGAGTGCTCGAATCGAGCGTAGTATGACCCCACTAAAATGCATTGCTCTGACAACGAGGAATTCATTCCTGGGGTCATACGCTCCATTCGAGCATTATTTTACGACTCTGGAGATGAAAACATGGCCAGAGTTTTGGCCACCTTTTTAGGTTTCTGGCATGTCCACTGTGCCCTGCCCGCTGGACACCGGTGGCCATCCGGACACTTGGGGTCTCACTCCGGGGTCGGAGTGGCCACTGGAGCCTGAAATGGGCTGCCGTCCTGCGTCCTGGCCGTGCCCTGGCCGTGCCCTGGCCGTGCCCTGGCCGTGCCCTGGCCGTGCCCTGGCCGTGCCCTGGCCGTGCCCCTGGCGGTGCCCTGGCCGTGCCCTGTTCGGGGCCCTAGACGCCCTGCCCTGCCGGTACTACGCGTCGTTTGCGCCGTCTCGACCCGCCGGGCTGCTTTGCCGTTAAGCCCCGCTCGAATACACGACAAGGCGACATTGATAAGGCACAGTCACCTCCAAGAGTGTGACGAACGCCGCGCTGACTTTTGTCGGTGACAGTGGCCGCATCCGCTGGGGAATCCACACCACGCGAGTGTGAGAGAGACAGAGCGGCGTGACACTCTCTGGGCGGCGAGTTAGCGAGTGTCAACAGCTGGGGATCCGCTCGGCGACTCCTGGTCGCCCGGCAGAACACAGCGCATGTGTGTCTCACGAGCAGCCCGCACAGTGGGCCAGAAGACCGGTGTGGGATGCCGAAGGTACAGACCGGAGCCGATTAGCGGGCCCTGAGGGTGACCATTGACGATCGACCTGAGATTCTGGTCACTTGTTGTGCACGTCGAGACGAGTAAAAAACGCTTTCGAACAGCCCGCTAGCTCAATTAGTTCCGGAGATATGGGCATTTGAAGTTTTTCAGGATTTTCCAAAGTTTCAATTTTGTCAAAATGCCTCAAAATCTTAAAACGGCTATAACTTCTATAATATTTGTCTGATCGGGTTCAAATTTGTCTTATTTCACTCAAAATTCTTCAAGGAATTCATTTTTGCTGTCCTTAGGACGCTAGAATTAACGCTTCTAGTCAAAAAAACGGGTTTTTGACAAAAAATATGTTTTTGAGGTGCTTAGGTAAATACCAAAATATCTCATATAAGCAATTCCAAACATGAACATGTTAGATGCTTAATTTGTAGTCCAAACCATAGCGGAAAAATATACGGCGGCAAAAATTGGTAGTATGGGTCTCGTTCAGGAGCTACAGTGCTTGAAAGTTGGGTATTTTTCACTTAAATTCGCTATCTCTCCTCACTGCCTTGGGCGCCTGCCAGGTAGGCAACCCAGCCTGCAGGCTCTATGGCTTACATAGTCAATGTCACTGATGCGGCCAATACATATTTGGGACTCCACCATAGTAGCAGAGCAAGTTCCAGCCGGTGTAAAATAAAGCATTGATTGGCATTTTTTTCTCTCTCTCTAGCAGCAGCGTCCCTGCCATGCAGAGCCAGGACTAACAATTCAGATTTGTCGGGATGATTTCTTTATTGCATGAAAGAAGGATGTTAAATTTTTATTAACAAGCCATTTGCCATACCCTTAATGCATTCAAAGAGGCTTTGTAACCTGTTTGACAACATTTCCCAACATTTCCATGTGTTTACCATATTTCAACGGAAAAGGTTGTTCGAATGATCTTATAGTTTTTCGATCCATTTTCTAAAGATTCTGGCATGCTCAACTCAAGGCGTCTTTTCAACAATCATGGCAAAGTTTCAGGGAAGGTTTGGGAAGGTTTTACTGAAATAATATCATGCAGCTTATAGAGGTCTCTAATTAAACACAATTAAAGGCACTATCTAAAGGCATGGCAAACCAGCACTACTTTCTTAGGCTTTTTACATTTTTTAGTTTTTTGAAAGGGAATTATTTTTTTGTGTCATGTGACCAGCAATCTGTCAGTTTAATTCCATATCAAAAAATCATTTCAAAAAACTAAAAAATATAAAAAGCCTAAGAAAGTAGTGCTGGTTTGCCATGCCTTTAGATAGTGCCTTTAATTGTGTTTAATTAGAGACCTCTATAAGCTGCATGATATTATTTCAGTAAAACCTTCCCAAACCTTCCCTGAAACTTTGCCATGATTGTTGAAAAGACGCCTTGAGTTGAGCATGCCAGAATCTTTAGAAAATGGATCGAAAAACTATAAGATCATTCGAACAACCTTTTCCGTTGAAATATGGTAAACACATGGAAATGTTGGGAAATGTTGTCAAACAGGTTACAAAGCCTCTTTGAATGCATTAAGGGTATGGCAAATGGCTTGTTAATAAAAATTTAACATCCTTCTTTCATGCAATTAAGAAATCATCCCGACAAATCTGAATTGTTAGTCCTGGCTCTGCATGGCAGGGACGCTGCTGCTAGAGAGAGAGAAAAAAAATGCCAATCAATGCTTTATTTTACAGCGGCTGGAACTTGCTCTGCTACTATGGTGGAGTCCCAAATATATATTGGCCGCATCAGTGACATTGACTATGTAAGCCATAGAGCCTGCAGGCTGGGTTGCCTACCTGGCAGGCGCCCAAGGCAGTGGGGAGAGATAGCGAATTTAAGTGAAAAATACCCAACTTTCAAGCACTGTAGCTCCTGAACGAGACCCATACTACCAATTTTTGCCGCCGTATATTTTTCCGCTATGGTTTGGACTACAAATTAAGCATCTAACATGTTCATGTTTGGAATTGCTTATATGAGATATTTTGGTATTTACCTAAGCACCTCAAAAACATATTTTTTGTCAAAAACCCGTTTTTTTTGACTAGAAGCGTTAATTCTAGCGTCCTAAGGACAGCAAAAATGAATTCCTTGAAGAATTTTGAGTGAAATAAGACAAATTTGAACCCGATCAGACAAATATTATAGAAGTTATAGCCGTTTTAAGATTTTGAGGCATTTTGACAAAATTGAAACTTTGGAAAATCCTGAAAAACTTCAAATGCCCATATCTCCGGAACTAATTGAGCTAGCGGGCTGTTCGAAAGCGTTTTTTACTCGTCTCGACGTGCACAACAAGTGACCAGAATCTCAGGTCGATCGTCAATGGTCACCCTCAGGGCCCGCTAATCGGCTCCGGTCTGTACCCGAAGCCACCGAAGCTCAGTGCACGTTACCCAGAGTTGTGGAATAAAGTGGATTCGTACATGAGACCCCATCAATGGATTGCTGTGGGAGCGAGGAGTCTATCGGTGGGGCTCTGACTTGATGAAAACGTCCTGAGGCATTCATTGTCCACCGATCCTCTGGTCCCAGTGTGCGCCTGGATGGAGGATGCGCTCGTCTGCATGGGCGACCCTTGAACGTCCACAGTGTTGCTGTGTGCTTCGACACCTCCAGGCTACAAACGTCTATCTGTATGGCAATTCCTGTGCAGATAGGTGTTTGTTACCTGGAGGTGATGGTTTGGCATGGGTGGAGCGTCGTGGAGCGTGGCGGCCGGCCGGGACGTCGCCGGGCGTGGCTCCGGGACGTGGCGCTCGGCTCGGCCCATCCGCACCGCTAATCCCTCCAACAAAACCCTATCTGTGACGTGATTGCCGCACAGATAGGTCTATGTTGTCCGGACACGTCGTGGTCATCACTGCCCTTCCTCCTGGCTCCACCGAGTCATGCGATAAGGGAAGGGCGTAGGGCAGGCGCGGCGGCGCGGCCCATACCAATGAGTGCAGCCCAGGACTTACACTGCTGCAAGGAGCCGTCAGGACAGTTTACACATTGTTTAGTTATTAATTATATCTTGAGGATTGATCTGCAAGAATGCCCTCTAATCGGCAAGAGTCGTTAGGTAATGTTTGTTTTTTTCAAGGGGGCGCCTCACTAAGTCTGACGGACTTGGAACTGTGAGAAGCAAAGGAAGACACTCGCACCGCGGCGACATCCAGATGGCGTCGTCACCCGCCAGGTGTTCGCGTCACCGCCTTGCGCCTTGTCGCCGCACGACCTGCTGCCCGGCGCGGTGGGCGGCGGTGGGCAGTGGTGGGCGGCGGTGGGCGTCCCTGGCCCTGCTCCCGGGGCTCATCTTCAAACACCCGGTCTACCTGCCGGAGTGATTCAGAACGGACTCTGTTCAGCGTGCTGGTCGCCGACGCCAGTCTTCTGGCCCGCTGTGCGTGCGGATGCTGTCCAATGACTCCCAACAACAACGACGTATCTGTATAGCTATTACTGCACATATGCGTCGCTGTCTCCTTACTCACTCGGCCGCGGCGCTCGGCGTCGCGTCCGCACCGCGTCAGCTTAGAGCTTTGAGGAGCGGCCTTGCCAAGGACAGCGTCGCTCTGGCGGCGTCCCCCCCAACGCCTACCACGGGGCGCCCACTCACACCACACACACACCTACTGGCCGAGTCCGTCTCGTCTCGATCACGTCAACGCCAGTGCAGCCCGCGCCGCGCCCCGCCGCCAGCACCGCAGAGATACTGCAAGACGCAGCAGAACGTTGAAGAAAAGAGGACGGGTAAAAAACTGGCGTTTACATAAAAGACCGGCAAGCGGTAAACCGCGAATAGAAATTGGAGACCTACCGCAGCCCCGCTGGAAGCCTAGCGCCGTGCGAGCGGAGGGTAGACTGTCCCGCCGAGCACGGAAGTTCGGCGGGCCGGCCTACGCTACAGGCGCTCCACGCAGGGGCCGGGGTAGGCCAGCCCGCCGTGCTCAGGAGTTTCGCGGGCCGGCCTACCCTGCAGGCGCTCCACGCAGGGGCCGGGGTAGGCCAGCCCGCCGTGCTCGGGAGTTTCGCGGGCCGGCCTACGCTACAGGCGCTCCACGCAGGGGCCGGGGTAGGCCAGCCCGCCATGCTCGGGAGTTTAGCGGGCCGGCCTACGCTACAGGCGCTCCACGCAGGGGCCGGGGTACGCCAGCCCGCCATGCTCGGGAGTTTAGCGGGCTTGCCTACCCTGCAGGCGCTAAGTCAACCAAACAGACTGCTCGGGTGTTTTTGTTGTTGCTCTTGTTTTTCGGGAGGTTATTTTTGCTGACGGTCCTCGGCGACCAAGGTCGGTGCAGCGGGCAGTCGGTGCAGCGCGCCGGTGCAGCGTTTCGTCTCGCGCCACGCCGCGCCACGCCGCGCCACGCCACGCCACGCCGGAAGGGGCGCTCCCCCGGCACCTTCCTCGCCGATCTCCTCGCTCAATGTGCCTCGCCGCGCCTTGGCACCGGTCGCGCAAATAGCGTCTCAAAGCGACGCGCGCGCTTTGTTGAATTCAAGTGTAGACGCAACCCACCCCGCCCCGCCCTCGACCCGAGCTCTATTTGTCGAAACTCAAGGTGCCAAAAAACGCCCATGGCAGCGTAGACCGGTCTGCTGGCTCTCTGTGGAGCGGCGTCGTGAGAACCACTGACTGCTGTCGCGCTCTTCTTCTGGGAAAGAGCACCCCAAAATTGTTCCCTGGTACGGTGTGAAAAAATGACAATTGAAATTTTGGCGCCAATATGAAAGAATGAAATTAAAACGTTTGTCTGTCTGCCTGGGTTGCGGGAGAGTTTTAAAAGCGTTTAGGACGGACGAAAGCGTCCGCGAATGCTTAAGTGTGTTTCCGGTGTCTTCTTCCGTCATCCTCGGCGATTTCGTTGGGGAGGCTCGGAGGCTCCTTGCGCCGAAATAAAACGGCAGTACAATGGCAGAACACGCCGCCCGATAACAAAGACCTATCCGAGCGGGAAGGATGGCGCAGATAGGTGCTTGTTGCTGGGGAGCGAGAGAGGCGGCGGGCTTTCAGCAGTCCGTGGTGGCGCCCCGGCACTCCACGGCGACGCAGCCGAGCCGCTCACTCGCCGGCCTGAAGACTGAAATAAATGCCGAAACGCGTCGAGTCAAGGCGCGCCGCCGCGAGGGCGCGGCCGGGTGTGGCGGGGCGGGGCGGGGCGGGGCGGGGCGGGACGGGGCGGGGCGAGGCGGTGTCCTGCATTGTGACAGAGTCCTGCAGGGAACTGGGGTTAAATCTAGACACGCGGAGTGCCGCGGCGGCCACGCCAGACTCGCCCGCTTTCACAGTCAAGGGCTCCGTCTCAGGTTAGACACTTAAAATAAATTAGAATGTATTCATATTTTATTTTTTTTGGTCGCGTTTTGTTTGTAGCGACGCTTCTCTCCGGTCACGTGCCCCCGGGACACCCCCGCCCGCCCATCCGCGGGAGCCGCGCCCATCGTCCTGGCCGAGGCCCTGGGCGAGGCCGCGGGCACGGCCGTGGCGCGGCGCGGCGTGGTGGCGTAGTCGCGTGGCGTCGCGTGGCGTCCGCCGCGGGGTCCCGTTGCAGCCGGTCCCGGAGGACGCGCTGTTCACACACACGCACACACACACACACACACGTACACGCACGCTCGCACCGGGCGCACAATCCTCCACAGAGTCGTTGGCGCACTATAGTAATGAGCGTCTGGCACGTGCCTCCCCCCCCCCCCCTCCCTCCGCAGCGCGTCTCACCACGGACCAAATTTAAAAATATTGAAACGCCATAGTTAATGCCTCCGGCGGGTGTTCCGCGGCTCCTAGGCGCCCGAAGGTGCCCGAAGACGCCCGAAGGCCTTCGGGGGCCGAACCGCCCGGCAAACAGCAAACAGCGAACCGCTCTCTCGCCCGTGAATATTCATACCTGTAATGCCAGGCAGGCAGGCAGGCAGGCAGGCAGGCTGGCAGGCTGGCAGGCACACGTAAGGCAGTCCTCTGACGAGAGGTGGCTAACCTCTGGCGGCAGGGCGCAGCGTGTCGCGGCGCCGCGTCTGTCTGTCTGTCTATATCCGCCTGTCCGTCTGTTTCTTATCCGCTCCCGGATTACGTCCGTGCGGCTGGGAGCTGATTTTATTTTCCCGGTTTATGGATGCCTGCCGTGCGTGGCCGCGCCTCTCCGCCCGGACTTCGGCACGTACGCTGTGTGTGTGAGTGTGAGCTGCGCGCTCACAGGGAATGCGCGGCGCGATGCACGTAGCGGGACTCGCCCTGGAGGGGGACGGGGAGGGGGAAGGATCACTAGTTGCTTGCAGCCCTACTGGTCACTGGCGCGGCCCACGGTGCACCGCACAGTGGATATTCCAGAGGACCGGTGCGGGCGGCCAAAACTCTGGGCATGTTTCAACCTCCAGAGTCGATCGAGAGTGGGCCGTGGGCCTCAACGATTCCTCGCTCGGTGAGCAAGCCATTGATGGGAACGGGCGCTCCATTCGAGCACTATTTAACGACTCTGGAGATGGAAACATGCTGCGAGTTTCAGCCGCCTACGCTGATCCTCTGGCCCCTGGCCCACTGTGCACCCAGATCGCGGTCCTCCACGGCCCTGCTTGCAGTGTGCAGTGTGGCCCGGCCGACGCACGTACTGCGCTCCGTGTCTCGGCGCCCCGTCCTAAGGTACCCTCAGGTACCCTTGGGAAGCCCTTATCGCAACGCCTTTATCCGCAGCCTACTTTCCCTTCAGGGCCAACAACAACTAGAGTGTCGCCGGAGGTCTCCGGCATGGAGCACTACCGGTGGAGGGTGCACGGCTCTCGGAGAGGTAAAGTAGTGGGGGGCACCCCGTCGAACCGCGGGGTCATCTGACAAGCACTCTTCGACGCATGTCTAGGCAGCAAAGACCTATCTGTGTGGCAATTACTGTACAGATAGGTCTTTGCTGCCGGGACAACGTCGTCTTGGTCGTCTTGGTATCACTCCGTGTTGAGCGCTGCGGCCGCCTCCGCCGGTCCTCTGCACAGTGGGCCAGAAACCGGTGTAGGCGGCCAAAACTCTGGGCATGTTTCGACCTCCAGAGTCGTTAAATAGTGCTCGAATCGAGCGAATGACACCATCAATGGATTGCTCTGAGGACGAGGAATCCATTGATGGGGCTTTACGCTCCATTCGAGCACTATTTAACGACTCTGGTGGTCGAAACATGCCCAGAGTTTTGGCCGCCTTCACCGGTTTCTGGCCCACTGTGCGGCTGGTCAGCGCCCCATACCAAGGCTCCACTGGGCGCCAAGGCTGGCGCGGAGGCGCATTAGGCATCGATCGAACTCGGCCCTTTACTCGCCGCCCGGCCGCCCCACGGACCTCAGGAAACACTCCACGCTCCCAGCTTACTCGCACTCGACTGTTTGCGAACCGCCTAACAAGTCCTGCAGGCGGGGGCGGGGGCGAAGGTGGGGGCGGGGGCGGGGGTGGGGCCACCCCCGGGGGCGGCACAACCCTTGCCAAGGTCACCCGGTCACTCGAGGACGTCAAGCCTGCACTGCCTCAGGGGGAAGTTGTCGTGGATTGACACGCCCGGGGCACTCCCAAGGGCTAGCCCACCCACATTGTTGATTGGAATGTCGTATACGTTTCCAGCTCCGAGGTCAGGAAGTGCCCACAGCTTTGGCCGCCTACGCCGGTCTGCCGGCCCACTGCACCTGTCGATGCCCCGCAGCTGTCTCGTTCGTCTCCCCGAGGACCCGGTAAGGACCCTGGTAAGGACCTGACAAGGAGCCGCTAAGGACCTGACGACCCGCTGCGACCGCGGCGGCCCACAGTGGGCCAGAAACCGGTGAAGGCGGCCAAAACTCTGGGCATGTTTTTGACCTCCAGAGTCGTTAAATAGTGCTCGAATCGAGCGTATGACCTCATCAATGGATTGCTCTTCTAACGAGGAATCCATTGGTGGGGTCATACGCTCGATTCGAGCACTGTTTTAACGACTCTGGAGGTCAAAACATGCCCAGAGTTTTGGCCGCCTTCACCGGTTTCTGGCCCACTGTGCGGCCTGCTGTCCCTCTCGCTCTCCACGAGTGCGTGTCCGGCCAACAAAGACCTATCTGTGCGGCCATGTCGACGCAGACAGGTCCTTGTTGCCGCGGTGCGGGCGGTGCGGTGCGGTGCGGTGCGGTGCGGTGCGGTGCGGTGCGGTGCGGTGCGGTGCGGTGCGGTGCGGTGCGGTGCGGTGCGGTGCGGTGCGGTGCGGTGCGGTGCGGTGCGGTGCGGTGCGGTGCGGTGCGGTGCGGTGCGGTGCGGTGCGGTGCGGTGCGGTGCGGTGCGGTGCGGTGCGGTGCGGTGCGGTGCGGTGCGGTGCGGTGCGGTGCGGTGCGGTGCGGTGCGGTGCGGTGCGGTGCGGTTGCGGTGCGGTGCGGTGCGGTGCGGTGCGGTGCGGTGCGGTGCGGTGCGGTGCGGTGCGGTGCGGTGCGGTGCGGTGCGGTGCGGTGCGGTGCGGTGCGGTGCGCTGCGGTGCGGTGCGGTGCGGTGCGGTGCGGTGCGCTGCGGTGCGGTGCGGTGCGGTGCGGTGCGGTGCGGTGCGGTGCGGTGCGGTGCGGTGCGGTGCGGTGCGGTGCGGTGCGGTGCGGTGCGGTGCGGTGCGGTGCGGTGCGGTGCGGTGCGGTGCGGGTGCGGTGCGCTGCGGTGCGCTGCGGTGCGCTGCGGTGCGGTGCGGTGCGGTGCGGTGCGGTGCGGTGCGGTGCGGTGCGGTGCGGTGCGCTGCGGTGCGGTGCGGTGCGGTGCGGTGCGGTGCGGTGCGGTGCGGTGCGGTGCGGTGCGGTGCGGTGCGGTGCGGTGCGGTGCGGTGCGCTGCGGTGCGGTGCGGTGCGGTGCGGTGCGGTGCGGTGCGGTGCGCTGCGGCTGGCGCGGAGAAAGCTCCTGCGTGTGAGTCGGTAAGCTAACCGCTTCCGTGTGCCTCCGGCCGCCGCCGTCACCAGCCAACCGCAGTGCGCTCGGCGCCGTCAACCAGGCACCCCGGGTCACCGCGGGTCACCAGTCAATCAACCAGCTGGGACGCCATTCAACAATTTCTACCAACCATCATGCGGCATGAGATAGTATTCCAACAAACGTCATGTGCTGTGACATTGCAGTCTGAAACCGCGCCTTGGTTTGGCCAGCCCGCCACCAGTGATACCGACCTAGGCGCGGGCATCAATCAACTAACCCACAACAACGGACTTCCCTCCGATTTGCATGGCCTCCTGGACGCATGGCCCGCTCGAAGGCCAGACCCATTCCTTTTTGGACAAACGTGGTTCTGGCGTGCAGTGGGCCAGAAGACCGGTGACGGCGGCCTGACCGCTGGGTACGTTGCCATCTCGAGAGTCGCTGGTAATACTCGCTCGGCCCCCTCAATGAAAGCCTCGTTCGCAGAGCGATCCGTTCGATTCGGAACCTTCTCCACAGCTGTGGAGGTCGAAAAGTGTCTGGACTTTTGGCCGCCAACACCGGGCTTCCCGCCCACTGTGTGCTGCCGCCATTAGCATATCACGCTTTTACTACTTGAATGTGGCGCCGTTTCACCTCTCTCTCTCAAGGTGCGAGAGAGACAGAGCAAACGACTTCTCCGAGCGCCGCCCTCTCGACGACCGCAGTGCAGGCACAGCGTCGCGTCTGAGCTACACTGACCTCTTATGACCTATCGGTCGTTGAGTCTCCTAAGAGGTTTTTGCTCTAATTTTTTTCCGGGGGACTCAGATGCAACTTTTGCGTTTGCTTTTATTCTCGGCTCTACATTGAATATGACGAAAACATTCAAGGGGTAGGGGGGAATTAAATCCCTGAGACTGAAAAGTGCGTCAGGTCGGGCCGAGGTCGGGCCCGCATATGGGAGTAGCGGTATGGGCGCCGCCAACCATTATCCCAGAGGTGGAAAATGGGCGGTCGAAACGGTGTCCATTTGAGCCCCAACCAAATCGACGTGGAACGTCTCCATCAGAGTGGAGCGGACGGCTGGCACGACCGCTCCAGGCTGTGCGCCGCACATTGCGAGGGGCCTTGTGGAGTGACGTCACACCGAGAGGGACGGACATGTCGGGTACTCAAAACCCCTACAGGATCATCAAAAAAATAGTTTTCGTGAAATGCTTCAGATTTTTATCAAGAAGTTTGCTTTGAGGGAGGGCGACGGTGAGGCAAGGCTCCGCATCGCTCCGGCTATCACGTGCCGGTAATCAGACTGGGTCATAACGCCCGGAGCCTCTTCGCATTAGCATCGCGGAGCCACGCCAGCAGCGCCAGCAGCCCACGCACAGTGAGCCAGAAGGTCGGCGTCTGCGGCCAGACCTCTGGACACGTCTCTTCGACCTCCAGAGCCGTTAAACAGTGCTCTTCTCCGACCCGGGACCATCGCAGTGGCTCGCTCTGCGAAACGAGGAGTCCATTGGCGGGATCCGAGCGCCGCACTTAGCGAAGGTGGTCGGTCTTCTGACGCACCGCGCCACGGGCCGCCGCCCTCGAGAGCGCGAGCATGCAGCGCAGCAGCGCGTCGGGAAAGGGTGGCGGGGGCGCGGCGCGACGTCTCCCAGAAACAAAGACCTATCTGTACAGTCATTGCCGCCCAGATAGGTCTTTGTTGCCCGGACACGGCGGGTGGCGCCATGACTTCATCGTCACGGCTGTCCGCTCTGGAGCATCCCGGCCACAACAACACCGTTATGGCGACGCTGCTGGAGGGGCATCACGGCGCGCGGGAAAGTTAAACGCCCGGTGAGCCCCACGAGCGCACGCGCACAGTGGTCCAGAAACCGGTGAAGGTGGCCAAAACTCTGGACGTGTTTCGACCGCCTGAGTCGTTAAATAGTGCTCGAATATGGCGTATATGACGCCATGAATGGATTCCTTGTTCTCGGAGCAATCCATTGATGGGGTCATACACCATATTCGAGCACTATTTAACGACTCTGGAGGTCGAAACATGCTCAGAGTTTTGTCCGCCTTCACCGGTTTCTGGCTCACTGTGCAGGGGGCGTCCCGACGTGTCCGTGCAACAAGGGCGTATCTGTTGGCAATGTCTGTACAGATACGCCCTTGTTGCACGGACGCGTCGGTCCCCTCGTCCGCATGGCAATCCCTCGCTTGGAGCACTGCATCACGTGTCCACCGCCGCGGCCTCGCTGCAGAGCCCGGAACGCATCGGCGTGCTGCAGGCGAAGCAGGCCGGCGCGGCGCCCACGCGGCCTAGCCCGCGTGCCGCAAGGCCTGGCTCGTTTGCCGGCCTAGGCAGCCCACGCCCACGCCCCCGCCCGCAGCGCTGCCCACTGCACCGCGGATTTGTGGGTCATCCGCTCGGCGCGAAATAGAGAAGGTTTTGGTCATTTCGGTTCCGAGAAGGGTGACTTATGATTGTTTATTATTGGTCTCGCTTCGACGAACAGGGCCCCGCCAGACGGCCTGCAGCTTGCAGAACTGCAGCGCACTGTGGTTGCAGTTTGCTCGGACTGCTGATCCGCAGCGTCGGCGGGGCAGGACGGCTGCATATTTTTCCTCGGTGCAGTACTGGCCGTGCCGAGCCGCGATTTGCTTTGGACGAGTCTTGCCGTTCGCAGTGAGCTCTCTCAGGGTTCTCAGAACGCGGGCCCGCTGTAAGCACGGCGAGCAAGGCCTTCTCCAGGACTGCACCAGCCTCCAGGACACTAGCCTCCAGGACACCAGCCTCCAGGACACCAGCCTCCAGGACACCAGCCTCCAGGACCACCAGCCTCCAGGACACCAGCCTCCAGGACACCAGCCTCAGGACACCAGCCTCCAGGACACTAGCCTCCAGGACACCAGCCTTCAGGACATCGATACTGCAGGGTTCGGCGGCACGGTCTGCTCTGAGTATCGAGTAGCAGCAACAACGGATCTCGGTTATCATTTTCCCAAGGTGTGTCTTTGTGTAGAGTAGGTGCATCGCCTTGTGGCGTAATGACCTAAAGGGGGATCGCGGTGCAGTGCGGGCGGCACGTGTGTGTGTTTGTGTGTGTGTGTGACAGCGACCGCGCCTCCGCGCCCAAATAAGGCCCTCTCCTTGGCTCGGTCAGCGCGGGCTGCGCACAGTGGGCCGGATGACCGGTGCAGGCGGCATCAGCTCTGGGCCGTTTGGACCTTCCGAGTCGTTCAATAGTGCTCAAATCGAACGATGGGATGGCTGCGTGAACGCTACATGCATTGAACGCGTGGTCTTACTGTGGATGCCATCGCAGGAGTTTGAAATGTGTCCAGAGTCTTTACTGCCCACAACGGGTCTTCTGGCACACTGTGCTCCAGGACGCCGGGCTTGGCGCTATCCGCCATTGGCTATCCCGCAAACACACCTGTTCTCTCTCGGCCGACTTGTTCGCCGTTGGCTCATTTTAGGCGTGTGTGTGTGTGTGTGTATGTGTGTGCCCCAGTGTCCACCGCTGGGCCGCAACCCCACCCTGCCAAAACGGAGCGAAACGTGTGGGACGTATCGCTGTCAAATAAGAGTTGCGCAAGATGAAAGCCCCGCTCGAGATTTACGAGGCCGCCGCACAGCTGTGTGTGAGGTCTCCGTTCATCGAGGTGCGAAGCGCGAGGCTCGTGCGTGGCAAGAAAAAGTACAAGTCATAAATGATAAAAATAGAAGGGGCGCTAGAATGGTCAGTCTGCGGAGCGGCGGAGCGGCACGTAACAAATCGCCCTTCGCTGTCGTGACCTGCTTCGACAGGACGAGCCGCGCAAACACAGAATGTCGCGCGCTCGAGCAGCTGCTCACCCAGCGCCACTGGCAAAACAATTTTTGATTTAATTTTTTTTATAATTAATTTTTTTTTCAGTCCGTGGACGCTGACAAGTGGCTTCACTACTTGCGAGCGGCCACATTGCCGCTGATTTGAAGATTTCTGGAGAGACGTTTCGAGTTTCGGCGGCGCGAGCCGAGCAGCAGGCGAGGTCGGATTGGTTGACCGCCCCGCCGGTCTGGAGTGAGCTGGCAGCCTTCTTCCAACGTCTTTATGTGAGTCCGGAAAGATGCGCCCACGGGCCGTCTGACAGGCGGGTAAATATTGCAGGCGACCAGCAGGGCGGGGCACCGGCCCTACCGGCACCCCACCATCGATTGGCGGGAACTGCCACCCCGTTAGGGAGCTCCGGAGCGATGTAGCGGAAACTAAGGAAAGCAACCTCGGAAGAAAATAAAAAGAAATCAAACTTGGCAAGCTTTGACTCGTTTTTTTTTAAACAATCGGGAATTTATCAGTCATTTTTATTTAAAATGTCATCACGATTTTTTTTTAAATCGTTCGAAACAAAATTTCTGACATTTATTGAAATTCAGATAAAATTCCCAATGAGTTACAAAATTTAAGAAGTTTTTTCTCTGGCGCGGCGTGGGACTGTAGAAGCCGCTCGAAACTCAGTCATTAATCCACTGCAAATGGTGTCGGGGAGCGAACCAGCTTGATGCACGGATATGCTCAATTAAGCAGCCGACGCCGCCGACGCCGCGCTGCACCGCGTGCCCCTCAAATTGCAGGGACAGATGAACAGTGCACGCCGGTGCATTCCTGCGACATCGCCCGCTGATTGGCTGGGGGAGGGGGGTGGAGGGGGGCCTGTGTGACCATGGGAGCCAATCCCCGCACCGGAAACGGACCGGAAGTGCTTTTGGCGAGTGAGGGGGGGGGGGCGGTGAGGTTGCTGACCCTCCGCGAGGCATCCTGGAGGGGCGTGGGAGCGGGGAGATGCACCGAGCTGACCCCCCCCCCCCCCTCCCCCCTCGAGGAAACCAGCCTGACGGGGGGCATATCGGCGGCATCGGTGCGAGCACTAGAAAGTGAATCCCCTGCGCGAGTCGTCGGATAGGGGGCCAGAGGGCCAGCATGCTCACGGCCTGCCTGCGTCTGTCCCTCTCGCACTCCAGCAGGAGTGCGTGTCCGGGCAACACAGACCTATCCGTGCGGCGATTACTATACAGATAGGTCCTTGCTGGCCGGGCACGTCGCGGGGGCTCCCTCCTACCCGCATACGTGTGGCCAGCGAACCGCACCGACGCGCGCAGGCAGGCAGCCACAGGCAGGCAGCCACAGGCAGCGCGTTGGAGTGAAGTGAACCCAGATAGGTGCAGCTTGCGTGAGAGTGTCAGCGTGTCAGCGCCTAGGAGGGCTCCTGCAGTTAGGACGATCCAGCGAACCCGGTAACCCCCCTGTGGGTAGGCAAACCCTGTGAGTAGGCACGCTGTCGTGGGCAACCCGCGGCCGGCGGGGGAGGACGGGCTTGGCCAGGGACTCTGCTATGGTGTAAATAAACAATGGAGGGGGCGGGGGCAGCGACCCGCCGCAGCACGGCGTGGCGACCAGGGGCCGTGCCGTGCCGTGCCGTGCCGTGCCGTGCCGTGCCGTGCCGTGGCGCGGTGCACCTGGCGCCGTCCCTCCGCGCTGCACAGTGATTCCTCGGCATCGACGCAACAAACACCTATATGTTCAGTCATTGCTATGCAGATGGGTCTTTGTTGCCGGGAGCCGTCGGCATGCTGGCAGCAGTGCGACAGGGACGTGTATTCGGGTTCATCCTGCGCGCTCTGCCCCGCTGCTGCTCGCTGCTGCAGGTGGACGAGGACGCCGCCTGCTTGGCTGGGCGACACTTGCGCCTCACACAGGAAGGTAGCCGCCATCCTCGGGCTGGTCAGCGCGTGTTCGGAGCACCCGTGGAAAACCAACTGGACTGACAGACAGACGGTCAGGCAGACACAAACAGACAGACGGGCGGTCGGGAAGGGAAGACGGAACGTTAGCCACACGAAACAAAAGTCGGGGAAAGGTTGTTGGCCCAGCCCAGCCAGGTCGGCCACGCACGACCCGCCAAAAGCCACGTCCGAAGAAGGCGTGCGTGTACACGTGTACACGCCCGTGCGGGGCGCACGTGGCATACACAGACAGACAGACAGACAGACACACTCGTTGGGGTGGCAAAGGCGGCCAGTTTGTGTCCCTCAGCAGCGTGGAAGGTGAAGGTTGCGTACGACTTAATGCATGCATCGATCGATCGCCATTGCCATTGTGTGTGCGCGCGTCCGTATGCGTGTTTCGTGTGAGTACAACTCACTGGCCGCGCCGAGGTGCCGTCGAGCAATCCAAGCCATTACCACCGCCCCCTACTGTGTCACTCTTGCATGTAGGATGTAGGACACTGGGGCATAGCAGCAGCGGAGTGGTTCCGGCAGCCCCGCTCTCTCGCACCCGCCTGCGAGAGCGAGAGGGGCTGAGGTACTTTCAGCATGCGGGTGCGGGTGGGTCGTCTGGTGGTGCACAGTGGGCCAGAAGACCATTGCTGTCGGTCAAAGCTATGTTGTGTTGGTCGCCCAGAGCCGTTAAATTGTGCTCGAAATGAGCGCATTGGCCCCATTAATGGATTGCTCTGAAAACCGCGAGGAATGGATTCGAGCAACGTTTCGCGATTCTCCAGGTCGAAACAAGGCCGCAGAGTTTCTGGCCGCCAGCACCGGTCTTCTGGCCCACTGTGCGGTGGCGGAGCGTAGCGCAGTGGTTTGACCGACCGAAAATGGTGAGTCGTGCCGTAGCGGGGAGGGAGTAGGAGTAGGGGGTCGTCGATCCTCAGTGAGAAATGTGGAGGGCGTGGCGTGGCGTGGCGTGGCGTGGCGTGGCGTGGCGTGGCGTGGCGTGGCGTGGCGGCGCAGGGTGGAAAGCATTAGGAAGGGGTCGCCAACCGGCAGGGGGTGTACGAGGAAAGGGGGCAGAGTGGGGAGGGGGGCTGGGGGCTCTCTGCTGACCGATGCCAGGCACGCACGCCTCGCGTCGCAAAAACGGTCAACGTGTGCCTGGCCGTGCCCGCGGGAGGGGGGTACCGGGGGGGTACCGGGGGGGGGTACCGCGCCGCGAGCGCAGGCAGTACCTCTGGGTTCGGCCGGCCGGTGCCAAGCAGACAGTTAGGCTGCTTTGGAAAAGACAGGCGTCGTCGCCAGTGCTCGCGCGGACGACGCGGCGCGGCACGGCCGGACGGGGCAGCGGGTTGACGGGCACTCGAAACGGTTCTGATGTATTCACACTGCTGTCGAAGTGGTCGAAGTGGGGCTGCCCCATGAGGGCGAGAAAGACACAACCCCCTGCTGCCCCCCCCCACCCCCTCCTTCCTGGTGGGGCCCCGCTGACCCCGTGTCGCGGCGCCAACCCCTTCCCACTGCACCACCCTACCCCACTGCCGGCGTGAACCAATTTCGTGTCCAATTCGCCCGCTTAATGTACCCCTGCTAGGCTCAGCGCAGTCCTGGCCGCACCTGTATTGTCGGAGTGCCGTGGAAGTGTGCCGCTGGTCGACGCGAGCCACTCCACAGCGCTGAGCTCTGTCGGGACTGTTGTGCACTGGAGGCGCTTTAGAGCGCCGGCAGTGGGTCAGAAGAGCGGTCAGAAGAGGTCAGAAGGCTTGAATGGACTGATCTGCGAACAAGGGGTCGCACACTGAACAGTCGAGTATTATTTAACGACTGTGGAGTTCTTCCTTCCCACTGTGGGAGGGGCTTCCATCTGGACTCCGTGGGGTAATCCGGAGACTCGGTACCCGAAGGCGGAGCCGCAGAAATGTCAGTCCTAGCGACTGAGCGAGTGCCTCAATGAGCTGTGGGAACCAATGGGGGCTCGCGGCATCCTCCGACAGTACCCAGTACCTGCTGCCCTGCTGCGGCTCGCGGCCGTCCTGCCGTCCTGGCCCAACGCGGCGTGCGGCGTCGGTACAACAGCCCGGCCTCGCACAGTGGGCCAGAAACCGGTGAAGGCGGCAAAAACTCTGGGCATGTTTCGACCTCCAGAGTCGTTAAATAGTGCTCGAATCTGGCGTATGACCCCATCAATGGATTGCTCTTCGAACGAGGAATCCATTGATGGGGTCATACGCCAGATTCGAGCACTATTTAACGACTCTGGAGGTCGAAACATGCCCAGAGTTTTTGCCGCCTTCACCGGTTTCTGGCCCACTGTGCCTCGCAGCCCATAGGTCAGCGCGCTTTGGCCTTTGGGGCGGTCAGGACCCCCGTCGGCCGCTGTCTCTCTCGCACTCGCGGGGCGTGGGGTGCCGGTGCGAGAGAGACAGACTGCAGCCCGCGCCCCCTCGCGGCCGAGTGCCGAGCCACGCCGGCTTTGCTTGGCTTTGCTCCGCGTGCAGGGCAGGGCAGGCAGGGCTGGGTGAATCTCGCCGCGATCGCCGGCGCACGGCTCTGCTATGCACTCTGTTGTTGTATGTGACGAAGCAGCGACGTAACCCAACTGTCCTATGCGCGCAGCCGTCCTACGCTAGGTGAACCCGGCCTTCTGACGGCCTCGCCCGTCGAAAGCGCGGAAAGCCCTGCAGGCCCGGAATTTGGATCACGGACGAAAGCGCGGGGAGCCCTTCACAATATCCTCGTGAGTGACGGCGATCGGTCACGTGACCATTTGTTGAGAGCTGACCACGCCCTGGGCTGCCCTGGCCCTGCCGGCCGAACGGGCGCGTGTGTCTCGGTGGTCTCGGTCGCACACGCGGGCCGCCCCGTGTCAGAGAGGGAGGGAGAGGAGCCAAGCAAAGGGCGTTGGCAAGTCAAAAAAAAAAAAACTCGAAAAATCTATTAGCAGGCGGGGTAAAGTGGATGTCTTTGTTTCCAAGTGGTTTGGGGTGCAAGGTGCAGCTGAGTCACGTCCACATGATGCATGTGATAGCGGCCCGCCAATCTCACAGACAGAGAGGACTGTCAAGTGCTCGAGGTCTCAGTCGCCTTGCGTCAGTCCGCAGGGTTTTGTACTGTTGTTTTGTGAGCAAGTCGCGATGACGTTTCTGGTTCCTGCCTCATGGCTGAAATTACATTCCGAATGGTCGAATTCTTTTTCATTTTCGTCCCCTACCGCCGCCTTGTCACCGTGTCGCGAAGCGCGAGCCAGTCAGCACGACCGTCGTCAGGGCGTCAGGGGTCGTCTTGGGGGACACCTACGAGCTTCCTGTGGAGTGTGAGCGCGCGTGTGTCGAGTGAGTGTGTGTAGTTCATGTGTAAAAGTGAGGTTGGCTCGCGTGGTCCGCCGCCACTCGCCCACCTGCCTCGTGTATGTGTGGGTGGATGTGTGTGTGTGTGTGTTTTCGCGAACGATCGATCGAGTATTATTCAACGACTGTGGAGGATTAAAACGAGTCGCTCCTTTCGGCCACCGACACCGGTTTTCTGGCCCACTGTGCAGCTTTGGCGAGCAGGGCCATTTCGGGACGAGTCCTCTGCCGCTACCGTCGCTGGCAGCCGCACTGTGCCACGCACTGTGCGACGCACTGTGCCACGCACGGCCGCTCCGGGTCAAGTTCAAGGCAGCCGGCGGACCGCGGGGACCGGTACTCCAGAGCGGAGGGGACCGGGGCCTGCTCACTGGAGTACCACCGCGGGCACCGCCGCGCCCCACTGGAGAACCCCGCCCGCCCCGCCCCCGCCCCGCCCCGCCCCGCCCCGCCCCGCCCCGCCCCGCCCCGCCCCGCCCCGCCCCGCGAGGACCAACCGGGAAATCAAGACCATTACAGAGATCCCGTCCTGGCCGGTGGATCGACAGAGGAGGGGGGGGGGGGGGGGCTCAGCAGCCGGCTCGCCGTCGGGGAGTACCTCATCGAGTACGGCGGGCCTGCCTCGGGGCGGGCATCCGTGGCGACGCGGCGACGCGGCAGCAGCGCACCGGAGCACGCGGTGGCTGCACTTCAAAGAAAGAAGGAGGGAAAAAAAGGAGAATCGGAATCTGTTCGGCTTTGGCCTCTGAGTCGCGCGGAAAGGGCTGAAGTGGAGCACATTGCGAGCACGGGCTGACGGTGGAGAACGAAGTGGCGAACGGGGAGGATGGCTCGGGCACCGTTAGCACCGGGGCAAGGCTGTGTCCACGAAGTGGTACTGTCGTACGTCTTTGACA
>JAQQBG010000329.1:20000-25000 GCA_032199755.1 Ambrosia artemisiifolia | reverse complement strand
CGAACAATCTATGGGGTATTGGGCATCAAAATTTGGATCTTTATAGAAGGGGAATAATCAACCTTTATTTCCCTTTGCATTCTATTCAGCGATGGAACAAAAAATGATAAATTAGTTTCTTCTTTTTCTTTTCTGTTCAATAAAAAAAATGAACAATTATAATTCTATAGGGTTTAATAAAAATTCAATTAATCTTTTGATCAAATTGCTATGCTTAGTGTGTGACTCGTTGGTTTTTTGAGGGTTAGTATAAAAAAAATAGCCCCATAGTATAAACAAATAACTATACAAGTAATAACCAACTCATCACTTCGTATTATCTGGATCCAAAGAACCAGTCAAGATATGATATATTGTTCATATTGTTGTAGCAACTGAAATCTTTTTTTCTTCAAAAATCTGCTTCTAAGTTGTCAATCGAAATAAAAAAGAAAGGGTATGGATAAATGGAAGGATGAGAGAAAGAAAAAGAATATTGATGATATAGAATTCCAATATGTAAGGTCTATGAGTCATCTCAGAAAAAATCTGCGTAATAAAGCATCAATACGGATTCATCATTAAATGAATCTGCTCGTCGAACAAAAAATAAAGAGCTTCGAGCCAATTAAAGACTAAGAATATTGACTCAAGAACTAATAGCTCCGTTGTAGAATTAAGACCTAACCATTAAGTAAGAAGCGATGGGAACGATGGAACCTGTGAATTCAAAAGATTTTAGTGAAAATGAATTCGAATGATTCATTGATCGGGATGGCGGAACCGGCCAGAGACCAATTCATCTATTCGGAAAAGTTATGAACTAATGATAGAACTGAATAGAAATTGAAAGAGTAAATATTCGCCCGCGAAAACTTTATTTTCTTGGATTGCTAAGATTGCTAAAATTGGGTCAATCCAATACGATAAGGAGTAAAACAAAAGAAAGATTTGTTTTAACATTCTAAAATAGATAAATATAAGAAAAAAAGAGTTATTGAATATATTTAGATTTAGTTATCTATACAAACAAGATATACAAATGAATAATAGATTTTATCTCTATTAAATGAAATCAATGATTCAGTATATTACTTATTAAAATGAAATACATGTATATCTTAATTCAAATTATATTCTATCTGAATAGAATTCAAAATCTTTAATTTGAATTGATTTTATTCGCGAGGAGCTGGATGAGAAGAAACTCTCACGTCCGGTTCTGTAGTAGAGATGGAATTCAAAACAAACCATCAACTATAACCCCAAAAGAACCAGATTCCGTAAACAACATAGAGGAAGAATGAAGGGAATATCTTATCGAGGTAATACTATTTGTTTTGGTAAATACGCTCTTCAGGCACTTGAACCCGCTTGGATCACATCTAGACAAATAGAAGCAGGTCGACGAGCAATGACACGAAATGCACGTCGCGGTGGAAAAATATGGGTCCGTATATTTCCAGATAAACCAGTTACAGTAAGGCCCGCAGAGACACGTATGGGTTCAGGTAAAGGCTCTCCCGAATATTGGGTAGCTGTTGTTAAACCAGGTCGAATCCTTTATGAAATGGGTGGAGTAACAGAAAATATAGCCAGAAGGGCTATTTCAATAGCAGCGTCCAAAATGCCTATACGAGCTCAATTCATCATTTCGGGATAAAAAAGAAATAGGCCTTAAAAATAGCGGGTGCAGGTTTCTTTTTTTGAACAAAAAAGATTTCTTTTTTTCTTCGACCTTTGTATTGTAAAATGTATTGTAAAAAACAGATAAAAAAAAAAAAAAAAAAAAAAAAAAAAAAATGATATGATTCAACCTCAGACCCATTTGAATGTAGCAGATAACAGCGGGGCTCGAGAATTGATGTGTATTCGAATCATAGGAGCTAGCAATCGTCGATATGCTCATATTGGTGACGTTATTGTTGCTGTGATCAAAGACGCAGTTCCAAACATGCCTCTAGAAAGATCAGAAGTGGTCAGAGCTGTAATTGTCCGTACTTGTAAAGAACTTAAACGTGACAACGGTATGATAATACGATATGATGACAATGCTGCAGTTGTGATTGATCAAGAAGGAAATCCAAAAGGAACTCGAGTTTTTGGTGCGATTGCCCGAGAATTGAGACAGTTCAATTTTACGAAAATAGTTTCATTAGCTCCCGAGGTATTATAAAATGAGACTACAATATGGTTATGGGTTATAGTAGGGTATTTAAAAGAAATAGATTCAGATTAATTTAGTAGATTTTGTCTCACGTATATACCTTTCAAACTTCATATTCATAAACCAATACGTAAAAAAAAAAAAAAAAAAAAAAAAAGAAAAACATGTTGATTATATCCAAATTTGGAGGCACCAATCATTTTAATTAATCATGAGTAGTGATACTATTGCTGACATAATAACCTCTATACGAAATGCCGATATGTATAGAAAAAGCGTGGTTCGAGTAGCATCTACTAATATCAGCCAAAGTATTGTGAAAATACTTTTACGAGAGGGTTTTATCGAAAACGTGAGAAAACATCGAGAAAATAACAAAGATTTTTTGGTTTTAACCCTACGACATAGAAGGAATAGGAAAAGGACTTATCGAAATCTTTTAAATTTAAAACGGATCAGTCGGCCGGGTCTACGAATCTATTCTAACTATCAAAGAATTCCTAGAATTTTAGGCGGGATGGGGGTTGTCATTCTTTCTACCTCTCGGGGTATAATGACAGACCGAGAGGCTCGACTAGAAAGAATAGGCGGAGAAATTTTGTGTTATATATGGTAATCTTTCTAATATCCGAATTGAATAGGAAACTTCTTTTTTATGAAAAAGAAAAGAGAAGGGGTGGGTTGTCTAATTCTAATACGGTTCTTCCTCCACTAGTTGATACTTCAAGGAGGTTTTACCTGGAATGAAAGAACAAAAATGGATTCATGAAGGTTTAATTACGGAATCGCTTCCCAACGGCATGTTCCGGGTTCGTTTAGATAATGAAGATATGATTCTAGGTTATGTTTCAGGAAAGATCCGACGTAGTTTTATACGAATATTGCCAGGAGATAGAGTCAAAATTGAAGTAAGTCGTTATGATTCAACCAGAGGTCGTATAATTTATCGACTCCGCAACAAAGATTCGAAAGATTAGGTGTTTTTCAACTTCACTATTTCTTTCGCAGGAATACGATTCGAAATCAAAAATTTCAATAAACTGATTTTCTTCCAATAAATGGATTCAAAATTAAAGTAAGGAGTGGCAAATATGAAAATAAGAGCTTCTGTTCGTAAAATTTGTGAAAAATGTCGACTAATCCGTCGTCGGGGACGAATTATAGTAATTTGTTCCAACCCAAGACATAAACAAAGACAAGGATAATAAGACTCGTTAAAGACCAATATATAAATAGGGGATCTTTTTTGACATGAAATGGATATATCCATATATCTCTGACTCAAATTTATGAGATGATAAAATATGGCAAAAGCTATACCGAAAAAGGGTTCACGTGGACGTATTGGTTCACGTAAGAGTATACGTAAAATACCAAAGGGGGTTATTCATATTCAAGCAAGTTTCAATAATACCATTGTGACTGTTACAGATGTACGAGGGCGAGTGGTTTCTTGGTCTTCTGCCGGCACTTGTGGCTTCAAAGGTACAAGAAGAGGGACGCCATTTGCTGCTCAAACCGCAGCGGCAAATGCTATTCGTGCGGTAGTAGATCAAGGTATGCAACGAGCAGAAGTCATGATTAAAGGTCCCGGTCTCGGAAGAGACGCAGCATTACGAGCTATTCGCAGAAGTGGTATACTATTAACTTTCGTACGGGATGTAACCCCTATGCCACATAATGGCTGTAGACCCCCGAAAAAAAGACGTGTGTAGAAATAAAAATTGAAGATATTTCAATAGCAAGAGAAACAAGAGAGCAAGAGAAACAAGAGAAATAAACGATTCAATGATCAGATCAAATAATATTATTATGGTTCGAGAGAAAATAACAGTATCTACTCGGACACTACAGTGGAAGTGTGTTGAATCAGCAGCAGACAGTAAGCGTCTTTTGTATGGGCGCTTTATTCTGTCTCCGCTTATGAAAGGTCAAGCAGACACAATAGGCATTGCGATGCGAAGAGCTTTGCTTGGAGAAATCGAAGGAACATGTATCACACGCGCAAAATCTGAGAAAATATCACACGAATATTCTACCATAATGGGTATTCAAGAATCAGTACATGAAATTTTAATGAATTTGAAAGAAATCGTATTGAGAAGTAATCTCTATGGAACTTGTGAGGCGTCTATTTGTGTCAGGGGCCCTGGATATGTAACTGCTCAAGATATCATCTTACCGCCTTATGTAGAAATCGTCGATAATACACAGCATATAGCTAGCTTGACGGAACCCATTGAGTTGGTTATTGGATTACAAATAGAGAAGAATCGCGGATATCTTATAAAAGCGCCAAATACCTTTCAAGATGGAAGTTATCCTATAGATCCTGTATTCATGCCTGTTCGAAATGCGAATCATAGTATTTATTCTTATGAAAATGGTAACAAAGAGATACTATTTCTCGAAATATGGACAAATGGAAGTTTAACTCCTAAAGAAGCACTTCACGAAGCCTCCCGGAATTTGATTGATTTATTGATTCCCTTTTTACATACCAAAGAAGAAAATTTCAATTTAGAGGACAATCAACACATAGTTCCTTTACCCCCTTTTACCTTTTATGATAAATTGGCTAAACTAACAAAAACTAAAAAAAAAATGGCGTTGAAATCGATTTTTATTGACCAATCAGAATTGCCTCCCAGAATCTATAATTGCCTCAAAAGGTCCAACATATATACATTATTGGACCTTTTGAATAATAGTCAAGAAGATCTTATGAAAATGGAACATTTTCGCATAGAAGATGTCAAACAAATTTTAGGGATTCTAGAAAAAAATTTCGTAATTGATTTACCGAAAAATAAGTTTTAAATCCATTTTCTTTTTTATCTTTTTTTTAGAAAAG
>JAQQBG010000329.1:10000-12500 GCA_032199755.1 Ambrosia artemisiifolia | reverse complement strand
AACGGAGCCATCATAGTATTTTTGAATTCCTCCGAAAGGAAGGGTGGTAAGTTGATCATTTACCGATCGGGGTCTGATCGATCCTATTTTTTTATTTATTTGATCGAAGGTAAGGGTCAATTTTATTGTAGAGCCGTATGCAATGCTAATGCCCGTACGGTTGTTCGATTCTATCTTTTTTTCTTGTGATTCTTTTATCTTTCTTTGTATCTTCCCCTCATCATGAAAAATGGAGAAACCTTTTATTATCTTATATCATCAGGGTAATGATACATCAACCTGCTGGTTCTTTTTCTGAAGTAGCAACGGGAGAATTCGTCCTGGAAGTGGGAGAACTGCTGAAACTACGTGAAACCCTGACAAGGGTTTATGTACAAAGAACGGGCAAACCCTTATGGGTTGTATCCGAAGACATGGAAAGAGATGTTTTTATGTCAGCAACAGAGGCCCAAGCTTATGGAATTGTTGATCTTGTAGCGGTTGAATGACAATAGCCTAGATTTCACGTCAATTCTGAAATTCGCCCTGCCGAGTTTAATATTAATATTCTCTGACTTTTATTTATTATTCTTTTTATTTATTATTCTATTGAATAAAAGTCATTCATAATCATCCGGTTAGGATCGATCTAAACCAGCCCATTATGTATATAATTCAACATGCCAACGATTAAACAACTTATTAGAAATACAAGACAGCCAATTAGAAATGTCACAAAATCCCCCGCGCTTCGGGGATGCCCTCAGCGTCGAGGAACATGTACTAGGGTGTATGTGCGACTCGTTCAGATCATGAACTAGAACAAAGGAAAGAGAACAATGTTCGAATATCAATGATCAAATAGGATAGAACGGAAAAACGAACTACATTTCCTATCTAAAAATCGATGAGATCCCTTTTATTGTGTATGAAATTTATGGTTTCTGTTGGTGTAAATACACTCACCTCAATTCAAGATGAGAAGCAATTCTCCATTGGTAGCAAATGGTTATCCATTAAGCGGAGGAAATCTTAGTTAACATAGACCCCTCTTGCAAGAACGGACTAACAGGGTCAGCTACCCAGCCAATCTTCATAATTAAATACCGTTACTGTATAGGTAGAGCTCGTTGTGAAAGACCTATTACTGGATAATTCATGGGTAGAGCCGAAGAATGTGAACTATACAAGTTAGCAATAACATTGATTAAATGAAGTAAAGGCTCCGGTGTATAGAGAAGACCTCACCGTTTAAGAAGTAACCATAGAAACGATGGAATCCACTATTTCTTTATCATTACTTTTCTTTTTTAATCCCTAGTATAGTAAAATTTCGTATTTCGAGGTGAAATGCCTAGAAAAAAGAAAAAATTGTGGTTGGGAAGGTTATAGTAGCCAAAGCCATTGGAATTATTAGTTTATACATTGGAAAAATCCGTTTTGTTATTAATATACTAGGAAAGGGGCAAAAGAATAACTGAAAGAAAGGAAATCTATTAGTTATTCGTTAAAGTTTCATTTATTCAATGACCAGAATTAGACGGGGATATATCGCTCGGAGACGTAGAACAAAAATTCGTTTATTTGCATCAAGCTTTCGGGGGGCTCATTCAAGACTTACTCGAACTATTACTCAACAAAAAATAAGAGCTTTGGTTTCGGCTCATCGGGATAGGGATAGGCAAAAAATAAATTTTCGTCGTTTGTGGATCACTCGAATAAATGCAGCAATTCGCGAAAGGGGGGTATGCTATAGTTATAGTAGATTCATAAATGATCTGTACAAGAGACAGTTGCTTCTTAATCGTAAAATACTTGCACAAATAGCTATATCAAATAGGAATTGTCTTTATATGATTTCCAACGAGATCATAAAAGAAGTAAGTTGGAAGGAATCCACCGGTTAAACGGAGTTGCCCGGAGAATGAACTCCGGGAAGGTCGAATAAAAATGAATAGAATATGATAAAATATGATAAAGTAGTCAAAATAAATATGAATCAACACGTTCAATAAAAAAATTTCTTCTTCCCAGATTCTTCTTTTTTTTTCTTACGACACGAGAATTCAATCCGGATTCTTGGATTTTTCCAACAAAATAGCAATCCGCGTTTGAGTTCGGATGGGGGTTTGAATTCAAGTGAATAAAGAGTAAACCTATCTTTTTCTGGCTCTAAGACTAGGAGTTCTAGTGGTCGACTCGGTTCTTTCAAATTGTTTCTCATTATTAAGAAAAGGTAACAAAGATAAAATACGAGCTTGTTTTATAGCAATAGTAATGAATCGTTGTTGTTTCAAGGTCAATCTATTTACTCGTCTAGATAATATTTTTCCCTGTTCACTAATAAATCGACTAATTAAACTCATGTTTTTATAATCAATTCGATCCCCCGATTGGATCGGGGGCAAACGCTTACGAAAAGATCGCTTGGATTTAAGAAAAGTTCGCTTGGATTTATCCATGGTTTGGTTTGGTTAGTTTATTTCTTATCCCTAAAATCCTATTTCAGCCGGATCTCTAA
>JAQQBG010000329.1:0-2500 GCA_032199755.1 Ambrosia artemisiifolia | reverse complement strand
TGAAGAAACCTCAATTAAGTTATGTTCTAGAAAAAGAGGATTCTTGCGTTTTTGCCCTCCTGCTGAGAAATCATTCATTTAGCGGCTCATTTCTTAAAATACTTCAATTGGTACACGCAAGAAATAGGCCAATTCAGCAGCTTTTTGTTCCATTTCCCGTGGAGTAAAATTCTCATCAGTACGAGTCAATGGAATGGCTCCCTGGCCTCTTATATCCATATAAAGGACACGCCGAGCATAAATACCCTCTTTAACTTCTATTCTGACGGATTGAATATCTTTTATAAGAAATCGGAGGAAGACCCGACGATTTTTTCCAGGAAATCCCCAACGAAAGATACACACTATTCCGTCTTTTATATCAAATCGATCATAACCACTACCTACATTCCACGAAATTGTGCACCACAAATAGGAGCTAATAAAAAGACCCGCGATCCCATAGAAAGACATCACAATTCCTTGTGGAAAAAAAAACGATTTCCTGAGACGGAAATAAAGATATCAAATTTCTACCAAGATAACTCGAGGTTCCAACCAACAAGAACCCTAATGAACCTAAAAAAAGGATAATAGCCCAGCAGAAATTACTAGTTTTTCGAGCCCCCTTTATAGGTTCTATCCATATATGTTCTGATCGACAACTCATACTTGATCCCGTTGCTTTTTTTGGAATTGAGAGAATACCCCAAATGAATTTGACTTTAGTCCGTTTGTTTCCGAAGTAACTCGCATCAACTAGCATTAGTTTGATGTGAACCTTTAGGAGTAATTCATTAAATTGGTTAGATCTAAACAAATAACATACCCTTCGTATGATCTCACTAAAGATAGCCACATACATATAGATAGACCCACGTTACAGTTCCGCCATCCGCCGATTCGGGTCTATTTGAAAATAGCTAGAACATAGAATTTTCTGGAGACATAAGAATTTTTCGGCGGAAGCCGCTTATACCAATTTATACCATATTTTGCTAAATGGATATCTGTGTTGTATTATGATACAAACGTCAATTGAAAAAAAAAAATAGATGAGATTTTGTGCCATCGGCTCTAAACAATCTTATTTTTTTGAACATGAAGAAATAAAGAAGCCATTGCGATTGCCGGAAATACTAGGCCTACTAAAGGGACCAAAACAGAGGGAAAGTTAAGAGTTGTCATAGAATGGGTACCTCGATTTACTATTTGTACCTGTTATTATTATTTAGATTTTTTTTCTATTTATTATTGATAATATAAAGATATCTTATTATATATCTTATTATATATATAAGGATATCTTACTTATTATAATTTGAGAATTCTAAATTGGAATTATTATTACTTAAATGATTATTACTTAAATAGATATAAGTATCTATCTAAGTGAGTATATAATGTAGTTTTTTCTCTTTCTACATGAAGGATTTGAAAGGATATGGATAAGATATTATTTTCTTCATTTTTTGCTCTTGTCTTCGAATTTCATTTATTAAGCAAAAAGTTTCTTAAAAATGAATTAGATTCTACTTATTTATTTAGATTCTATTTATATTGAATTGAAGGGTTTGTTAGAATCCCATCCAGCAGGGATTCTTAGTCAAAATAGGATTATCGTAAGATATAGAAAGATAAAAAATTCTATATTTTATAGAGTTTTCTTATATATGACGAGAAGAAGATATTTCTTTTTATTTGTTATAAGAATTTCATCTTTTATCTTGTTATGTTAATAGAGGCTTAGGCTTCTTGATCAATAATCGGGAATATATAAAAGGGGACAGATTTTCTATTTTCTGTGACTTTTGATTCTTTATACAATTAGATCTTATGTCAACAAAGAAAACCCCCATTCGTCTAATTTTTACTTGGATTCCGATAAACTAATTACTTGTTTGCTCAAATAATTGAACTTAATGTTTTAATTTTGATTCAAAGGAAAGAAAGTGTGGAGTTGAAATAACTCACTCAGAACGCTTTTTAAAGGATTACGTGGTACGATTAGATCGAATAAGCCCTTCTGGAATAAATACTCAGCCGCTTGTGAACCGTCGGGTACTTTTTTATTTAATGTTTGTTCGATTACTCTTTTACCCGCAAAGGCAATGTAGGCATTGGGTTCAGCAATAATGATATCCCCCAACATACCAAAACTAGCTGTCACCCCACCGGTAGTAGGAGATGTAAGGATTGGCACATAGAATAACTTTTTATTGGATTGATAATCATGTAAAGCAGAAGATATTTTAGCCATTTGCATCAAGCTCAAACTTCCTTCTTGCATGCGTGCCCCTCCGGAAGCACATACTATAATAAGAGGTAGAAATTCTTTAGTAGCGTATTCAATCAAACGGGTAATTTTCTCCCCGACTACGGATCCCATACTACCCCCCCATAAACTGAAAATCCATAACCGCAATTGCTACGTTAATACCGTCTAGTTGCCCTATGCCTGTTTGAACAGCCTCGGTTAATCCTGTCTTTCTTGATAAGAATCGATACGATTTTTATAAGG
>JAQQBG010000328.1:27500-30000 GCA_032199755.1 Ambrosia artemisiifolia | reverse complement strand
TAGGGTCCGTCTATTCAATATTAAAAAATTCAATATTCAAATTGTTCTTTTTTACATTACAAGAATGGAGATAAGAACTACGAAAGAAATATGGGAACCGGATTCGATTCCATCTTACTGGAATAGTCTACCAACGAAAGAAACTATTCTTATTTGATTGAAGTTACAACTTAGAATAACCTCAGTTGATTGAATTATGATCCAAAGAATAAAAAGAATCATTATATGATGAAAATAGAATATGATGAAAATAGAATAACCGCCCGTTTTTTTGTGTTGTGTATTTACGGGTATACACTATACAATCAACTAAAAAAAATTGTTTCTCAATTTCTATTTTTAATAAAATATAGATAGAATATAGATAGGATAAGGATTTTTGTTGATAACTCTAAAACGGGCCTATAAAGCAATTTGATCATTCTTCTGATATGGAATCATAGTCTAAATAGAATCATGATCTAAAGATATCTATTAACCATAAAATATAGTAACCATAAAATATAGACCCCTCGCTCAGTCACTTCATTAGAATTTCTAATTTGTTGATTTAATCCGGTCGGTATAGTATAAATAGATAATCAGAAAAAGATGATAACATTGTTTTTGCAAAAACGAATAGAATTTTTTTAACTGTTTTTGTAAGAAAACAATTTTCTCTTTATCCCCCCATCCTAGAAGGAAAGATCCTGCTTTTACTATGATGAAAAATTTTCTATTTTTATCGCTTTCTAGTTAGAATTGATTGGTTGTACCTACCCAATAATCTAATATGAATGATTCACTATTCACTCTATTTTCGGTTTTTGGGTCATAATCATTATGTAGGAGAGATGGCTGAGTGGTTGAAAGCGTAGCATTGGAACTGCTATGTAGGCTTTTGCTTACCGAGGGTTCGAATCCCTCTCTTTCCTTACCTTCACCTAATTTACCGATCTTACTAAACACAATAGATCAAATAGCAATGGATACGACTATTCCAACAGTTAGACCTTTCTTTGATATGGATTCTCTATTCTCTATTCCTAATGGCTGTGGTACGGAAACTGCTGTTAAAGAAAAGAGTAGACAAGGAATGAAAATATCCCTCTCGGTCTATGACACCTAAATGAAAGAAAAATCCGGATCAAACCCTTATTTATCTTAACCTTAGGTTAATTTACTTCGCCGAAAGGGAGCAAAATTGGTCGAACCCTTATTCTTATTAGTTTTTAGGTTTAAGTCTGACGAGAATAATATTCTACAACTAGCAATTCATTGATTTTCAAGCCTACCCATTTACTATCTATTATTTGATTGACTAATCCTTTATATTGGAATGGTTGAAGAGTCAAATGGTTTGGCAATTCCTCAGGAGGGGCTGAATCGAGAGAATTTTGAATTAGAGCTCTAGATTTTTGTTCATCCCTAGCCGCAATAGTATCTCGGGGTTTGCAGCGATAACTTGGTATATCTACTATACGACCATTTACTAAAATATGTCTATGGTTAACTAATTGGCGAGCTCCCGGAATAGTCGGAGCCATACCCAACCGAAAAAGGATGTTATCCAGGCGCATTTCAAGTAATTGTAGTAAAACCTGGCCTGTTGACCCCTTTGCCTTTCCGGCGATACGAACGTATTTAAGTAATTGTCGTTCTGTAAGACCATAATGAAAACGCAATTTTTGTTTTTCTTCTAGGCGAATACGATATTGGGATTTTTTCCCGGAACGCGCTTGGTTTCTAAGATCACTTCCAGCTCTGGGCCTTTTATTAGTTAGCCCTGGTAAAGCCCCCAGGCGACGTATTTTTTTTGAAACGAGGACCTCGGTAACGCGACATAAAGACTCCTTCTTCTTATTTCGATTTAATTATTAATTCTTATTGATGAAATTTCATTTTACAGAATAAACCTAAACTAAAAATGAACTAAATTCTAAATAAAGCCAAATTTGATTATTCTATTAAAGAATAATGAGATGAGTTGGATAAATATACAGATCTTTCTATTCTATATATATAAAAAGAAAAGGATTCTTTTCGTGAGATAGTTGGAGATTCCTATAACATTAACATAAAAAATCAATGGCTTTTGGAAGACACCTTTTTTCAATATTCTTTGATTTCAAAGATGCATTATCAATCATGTAAAACATCGAATAAAATAAATAGAGAAAAGCCGACTATCGGAATCGAACCGATGACCATCGCATTACAAATGCGATGCTCTAACCTCTGAGCTAAGCAGGCTCACATAAAATAAATTCGACATGTATAGGAATTCACTAAACTCTTAGAATCTTTACTATTAACTATTTAAATTCTTGGCTATTCATAATTACTATGAATATATTAAAGAATAGAATATATAATTTCAAATAACTGTTAAATATTATAGAACATAACGATGAATCTAGCGATATAGACTTTTCATTTTTTTATCACGATTCGTTGATTTTATCACGATTCAATATTTTTTTATTATTCAATTATGAAAAAAAAAAAAAAAAAAAAAAAA
>JAQQBG010000328.1:15000-17500 GCA_032199755.1 Ambrosia artemisiifolia | reverse complement strand
CACAGATGTAGGCTAAGTAAATCAACGAGCAGTCTTGGTCCTATTGAAAATGCCAGCGAAAGTAAAGATCCGAATATAAATGATACGGATAAAAACAGTCAGGGTTGGGGTGGTCATGACAATTACAGTAATGTTGATCTTTTTTTTGGCGTCAAGGACATTCGTAATTTCATCTCTGATGATACTTTTTTAGTGAAAGATAGTAATGGGGACATTTATTCTATATATTTTGATATTGAAAATCATATTTTTGAGATTGACAATGATCATCCTGAACTAGAAAGTTCTTTTTATCGGAATTCTAGTTATCTCAATAATGGATCTAAGAGTAAGAATCCCGAACACGATCCTTACATGAATGATACTCAGTATACTTGGAATAATCACATTAATAGTTGCATTGACAGTTATCTTCAGTCTCAAATCTGTATTGATAGTTACATTGTAAGTGGTAGTGACAATTCCAGTAACAATTACATTTCTAGTTCCATTTGTGGTGAAAGTGGAAATAGTAGTAAAAACGCGGATGCCAGAACGATTGATCAAATTATACGAGAAAGTTATACTGATCTGGATGTCACTCAAAAATACAAGCATTTGTGGGTTCAATGCGAAAATTGTTATGGATTAAATTATAAGAAATTTTTTAAATCAAAAATGAATCTTTGTGAACAATGTGGATATCATTTGAAAATGAGTAGTTCAGATAGAATCGAACTTTCGATCGATCCGGGTACTTGGGAGCCTATGGATGAAGACATGGTCTCTCTGGATCCCATTGGATTTCATTCGGAGGAGGAGCCTTATAAAAATCGTATCGATTCTTATCAAAGAAAGACAGGATTAACCGAGGCTGTTCAAACAGGCATAGGGCAACTAGACGGTATTAACGTAGCAATTGCGGTTATGGATTTTCAGTTTATGGGGGGTAGTATGGGATCCGTAGTCGGGGAGAAAATTACCCGTTTGATTGAATACGCTACTAAAGAATTTCTACCTCTTATTATAGTATGTGCTTCCGGAGGGGCACGCATGCAAGAAGGAAGTTTGAGCTTGATGCAAATGGCTAAAATATCTTCTGCTTTACATGATTATCAATCCAATAAAAAGTTATTCTATGTGCCAATCCTTACATCTCCTACTACCGGTGGGGTGACAGCTAGTTTTGGTATGTTGGGGGATATCATTATTGCTGAACCCAATGCCTACATTGCCTTTGCGGGTAAAAGAGTAATCGAACAAACATTAAATAAAAAAGTACCCGACGGTTCACAAGCGGCTGAGTATTTATTCCAGAAGGGCTTATTCGATCTAATCGTACCACGTAATCCTTTAAAAAGCGTTCTGAGTGAGTTATTTCAACTCCACACTTTCTTTCCTTTGAATCAAAATTAAAACATTAAGTTCAATTATTTTGAGCAAACAAGTAATTAGTTTATCGGAATCCAAGTAAAAATTAGACGAATGGGGTTTTCTTTGTTGACATAAGATCTAATTGTATAAAGAATCAAAAGTCACAGAAAATAGAAAATCTGTCCCCTTTTATATATTCCCGATTATTGATCAAGAAGCCTCTATTAACATAACAAGATAAAAGATGAAATTCTTATAACAAATAAAAAGAAATATCTTCTTCTCGTCATATATAAGAAAACTCTATAAAATATAGAATTTTTTATCTTTCTATATCTTACGATAATCCTATTTTGACTAAGAATCCCTGCTGGATGGGATTCTAACAAACCCTTCAATTCAATATAAATAGAATCTAAATAAATAAGTAGAATCTAATTCATTTTTAAGAAACTTTTTGCTTAATAAATGAAATTCGAAGACAAGAGCAAAAAATGAAGAAAATAATATCTTATCCATATCCTTTCAAATCCTTCATGTAGAAAGAGAAAAAACTACATTATATACTCACTTAGATAGATACTTATATCTATTTAAGTAATAATCATTTAAGTAATAATAATTCCAATTTAGAATTCTCAAATTATAATAAGTAAGATATCCTTATATATATAATAAGATATATAATAAGATATCTTTATATTATCAATAATAAATAGAAAAAAAATCTAAATAATAATAACAGGTACAAATAGTAAATCGAGGTACCCATTCTATGACAACTCTTAACTTTCCCTCTGTTTTGGTCCCTTTAGTAGGCCTAGTATTTCCGGCAATCGCAATGGCTTCTTTATTTCTTCATGTTCAAAAAAATAAGATTGTTTAGAGCCGATGGCACAAAATCTCATCTATTTTTTTTTTTCAATTGACGTTTGTATCATAATACAACACAGATATCCATTTAGCAAAATATGGTATAAATTGGTATAAGCGGCTTCCGCCGAAAAATTCTTATGTCTCCAGAAAATTCTATGTTCTAGCTATTTTCAAATAGACCCGAATCGGCGGATGGCGGAACTGTAACGTGGGTCTATCTATATGTATGTGGCTATCTTTAGTGAGATCATACGAAGGGTATGTTATTTGT
>JAQQBG010000328.1:5000-10000 GCA_032199755.1 Ambrosia artemisiifolia | reverse complement strand
GTAATAATATCAGCAAAAGAACGTTCTCCTGTGCTTCCAGACATGCCGAGCTCCACATATTCTTGTACAGTCAAAAGGGGATCGATTCCGTAAAAGATTGGATCAGTAAATGTAAATTCACTGAAAAAAATCTTTGTGAGATCGTCAATATTGTACCGAGGGCGTCTTTAGAGTATACCGAATCAGTATAGCTATCCTTCTTCTGACACAGCAATGCACTTTCAATCAGTATTGGAAAGAGGTGCTAAAAAATATCTTTCTTCCTTTACTTGTTATTTGTCGATGTAAAATAATGTCCCATTCAATAGAAAATTATTGAATTGAAAATAAGAAATTTCTCGCCATTATGAGTTTAGGGCTATAAACTAAGGATCAGGTAAAATGTGAATCTGATAAGTTAGTTTCTAATAATTCATGAAATTGATTAGAATATTGCCGCAATTGTAAGTAGATTTTAGATCTTTGTTATTCATAGTTGTATAAGCGCTTTTTGTTGGAATATTTTTTTATCTTTTAAGAAATTGGTTAGTCGTCCAGTAACAAGTAAGAATAGGAAAATTGATTCGATAAACGAAAAAGAACAACGAATGAAATAATTGGAATCACTAATGCATGCATTGTTGTATTAGATCGAAATATGAAGGTTCTTTGTTGACCTAACTATGACCTAACTACAAAGAGGCAGATTTCTAATATGGAAAGATACAAAATAGAACTTCTAAAGCAAAAGATAATAGAAATGACTAGTCTTAGAATATAGTTGAACCAAAACACCTATTTTTTTTCTTCGGGTGATCGTGTGATAACTTTTTGTTCTCATTCATTCAAGATATTATATGAGTGAACCTATTACGGAATCTAATTAGTTAAAAAGAAAGTAAATTTTTGATAAGATTACTGTTCGCTCTAAAATATAAAATAGATTCGAAAAAAAAAATGATCAAAATAGGAATAATTTTATAATTTGATTCCATAATGATTCGAAAAGAGTTTCATTTTAAAACGAAATTACACGACCCAATGTTTATTATTCGTTTATAAGTTGAGTTGAAAAATGATCCAAGAATGCATTCGCTGATTGCAAACGCGGTATGCGTAGATGTTACAGATGATTAATCAATTTCTTTTTTATAAAGTTGTGACTTTATCCTTGTTAGTGCTGTCTATAATGATATCTGAATCAAAAACTTGCAATTGGTATTTTTGTTTCTCTCCTATTTTGTAAAAAAGGAAACTCAGGTAAGTGCTTTTTTTATAAACATATGTATAAAAAGAACATATTTCATTTAGCTCCTTGATGCCTATCATAACTAGTTATTTCGGTTTTTTACTAGCGGCTTTAACTATAACCTCAGCTCTCTTTATTGGTCTGAGCAAGATACGACTTATTTGAAATGAATTGCACAATTCATAAAAGGAAATCTTTTCGCGAACTTCTGTGTATTTCTAGTTACTTATCGTGTCAATTACCAATTCTTGATCATTGAGATTCATGGTAATTCGGATTAATATTTAGGTATAGATATTACCCTCTTTTTCTCCTTTCAAACAAATTGAAATGATTGAAGTTTTTCTATTTGGAATCGTGTTAGGTCTAATTCCTATTACTTTGGCTGGATTATTTGTAACTGCATATTTACAATACAGGCGTGGCGATCAGTTGGACCTTTGATTAATTAAAATCTCTTTTTTTGATTGACCTCCTCCTTTCTTTAATATCCAGGAGGTCAAATTAAGATTGCTGTTCCAGTTCCAGTTAGTGTTTCAGTCGAATTCGATCGAAGAAGATCCGAATCACGCTCTGTAGGATTTGAACCTACGACATCGGGTTTTGGAGACCCGCGTTCTACCGAACTGAACTAAGAGCGTTTTCTTATCATAAAAGAGAAGACTGTAAAGAAAAGGATTGGTCCCAATACATCTTGTATGCATACTATATAGTATCATAAGAATGAAAGATTCTATATGATATGTCCAATGTGAGTTGATCTCAAAAAATCCCTCGTTACTGCTCCTTTGAGCAGTAATAGGTAGGGATGACAGGATTTGAACCCGTGACATTTTGTACCCAAAACAAACGCGCTACCAAGCTGCGCTACATCCCTTCCATTGGTCTACAGTGTCATTGTAGAGAATTCCTGTCTTGTTTTCCACATCGTTATCTCCTCTATTAAAATCTAGAAATTTGATTTTCATTTCGTCTTTTTGGTCTCATTTAACATATAATAATAGTAAAATACTTCTATCTATATGAAATATGGAACGGAACCCCAAGGAAAAATAACTGAGTCTTTTGGGGGAATATTGGGGAAGAAGGGGACGTTTTTTTCTGTATTTAACAAAAAGTAAATAAGATTTACTAGATCATTGTACATTTCAATATGTATTATCTTATGTATTACAATAAAATGAAGGAGGTTTTTCCATGCGAGATCTAAAAACATATCTTTCCGTGGCACCGGTACTAAGTACTCTATGGTTCGGTGCTTTGGCAGGTTTATTGATAGAGATTAATCGTTTTTTCCCGGATGCATTGACGTTCCCCTTTTTCTAGTTTTTGACGCGGGAAGGACTAAAGAAGATTAGAGATACAATTAAATAACAGCCCCCTCTTTTCTCTTTTTTCCCTTTTTAGAATAAGGGAGGAAAGAGAAAGAAGAAAAGTGCATTCAACAACTGTGAGACTCGGGGTCGGGTTGGAATTCAATTAATATGAAATTTCTATGGAAGTCGAATACAAACAGTGGTTATAGGGAAAGAGTATTATACAAGATACTTATATGAAATGCTGTACTGTTATTGAAAGGTTAGAAATCTTTCTATCTTATTTCCTATATTGATTGTAGTGAAATCTTGCATAAGAGGATAGCAAGTTACAAATTCTATTTTGTTTTTTACTTCCTTTCTTCTTTTTCGTTTCGGATTGAAAGAGGAAGAGTTGATTAAATGAAAAATTCAAAGGAGGTTCATGGCCAAGGGTAAAGATGTGCGAATACCGGTTCTTTTGGAATGTACCGCTTGTGTTCGAAACAGTGTTAATAAGGAATCAACGGGCATTTCCAGATATATTACTCAAAAGAACCGGCACAATACGCCTAATCGATTGGAGTTACTAAAATTCTGTCCATATTGTTACAAACATACGATTCACGGGGAGATAAAGAAATAGATTGAAGCGAGCACTTGCGCCCTTATCTTACAAGGAAAGGGAAAAATTACATTATATATAACATATTTAACATAGTTAAAGATAATTATAAACAAACCAAATCCTATTTATTTATTCTAATTAGAGATCCGGCTGAAATAGGATTTTAGGGATAAGAAATAAACTAACCAAACCAAACCATGGATAAATCCAAGCGAACTTTTCTTAAATCCAAGCGATCTTTTCGTAAGCGTTTGCCCCCGATCCAATCGGGGGATCGAATTGATTATAAAAACATGAGTTTAATTAGTCGATTTATTAGTGAACAGGGAAAAATATTATCTAGACGAGTAAATAGATTGACCTTGAAACAACAACGATTCATTACTATTGCTATAAAACAAGCTCGTATTTTATCTTTGTTACCTTTTCTTAATAATGAGAAACAATTTGAAAGAACCGAGTCGACCACTAGAACTCCTAGTCTTAGAGCCAGAAAAAGATAGGTTTACTCTTTATTCACTTGAATTCAAACCCCCATCCGAACTCAAACGCGGATTGCTATTTTGTTGGAAAAATCCAAGAATCCGGATTGAATTCTCGTGTCGTAAGAAAAAAAAAGAAGAATCTGGGAAGAAGAAATTTTTTTATTGAACGTGTTGATTCATATTTATTTTGACTACTTTATCATATTTTATCATATTCTATTCATTTTTATTCGACCTTCCCGGAGTTCATTCTCCGGGCAACTCCGTTTAACCGGTGGATTCCTTCCAACTTACTTCTTTTATGATCTCGTTGGAAATCATATAAAGACAATTCCTATTTGATATAGCTATTTGTGCAAGTATTTACGATTAAGAAGCAACTGTCTCTTGTACAGATCATTTATGAATCTACTATAACTATAGCATACCCCCCTTTCGCGAATTGCTGCATTTATTCGAGTGATCCACAAACGACGAAAATTTATTTTTTGCCTATCCCTATCCCGATGAGCCGAAACCAAAGCTCTTATTTTTTGTTGAGTAATAGTTCGAGTAAGTCTTGAATGAGCCCCCCGAAAGCTTGATGCAAATAAACGAATTTTTGTTCTACGTCTCCGAGCGATATATCCCCGTCTAATTCTGGTCATTGAATAAATGAAACTTTAACGAATAACTAATAGATTTCCTTTCTTTCAGTTATTCTTTTGCCCCTTTCCTAGTATATTAATAACAAAACGGATTTTTCCAATGTATAAACTAATAATTCCAATGGCTTTGGCTACTATAACCTTCCCAACCACAATTTTTTCTTTTTTCTAGGCATTTCACCTCGAAATACGAAATTTTACTATACTAGGGATTAAAAAAGAAAAGTAATGATAAAGAAATAGTGGATTCCATCGTTTCTATGGTTACTTCTTAAACGGTGAGGTCTTCTCTATACACCGGAGCCTTTACTTCATTTAATCAATGTTATTGCTAACTTGTATAGTTCACATTCTTCGGCTCTACCCATGAATTATCCAGTAATAGGTCTTTCACAACGAGCTCTACCTATACAGTAACGGTATTTAATTATGA
This sequence comes from Ambrosia artemisiifolia, assembly GCA_032199755.1. Lineage (NCBI taxonomy): Eukaryota > Viridiplantae > Streptophyta > Magnoliopsida > Asterales > Asteraceae > Ambrosia > Ambrosia artemisiifolia. The sequence goes on along the minus strand of JAQQBG010000328.1, from coordinate 5,284 downwards.
AGATTGGCTGGGTAGCTGACCCTGTTAGTCCGTTCTTGCAAGAGGGGTCTATGTTAACTAAGATTTCCTCCGCTTAATGGATAACCATTTGCTACCAATGGAGAATTGCTTCTCATCTTGAATTGAGGTGAGTGTATTTACACCAACAGAAACCATAAATTTCATACACAATAAAAGGGATCTCATCGATTTTTAGATAGGAAATGTAGTTCGTTTTTCCGTTCTATCCTATTTGATCATTGATATTCGAACATTGTTCTCTTTCCTTTGTTCTAGTTCATGAT
>JAQQBG010000326.1:0-39656 GCA_032199755.1 Ambrosia artemisiifolia | reverse complement strand
AATGTTTTTTGTGGTTAGCATTTTCGTTTGTAGGAAGGTTTGACGAACATTTTAAGCCATCGTATGCCTCATTACATCGAGGGGGATTTTTTTTTACACTAAAGTTTACATTTGAGTGTAAAACTACAAAATATGAAATTTTTCTTAAAAAATCCGGAAAAAATCATTTCTAAAGCAGAATTTTCTCCTCTTTTCAACGCCGCAAACCGAATTGGACTATCTCTAACGGTTCCCGAGATACAACCGATTATATGCGCAAATCGGGAGTAATCGACCAAAGTCTATGTTTGCCTGTATCTCCGGAACGGTGCATGTTGGACCCAAAGTATGGGTCACTTTTTACTAAGGGTCAAGTACGTAATCATCCATGCAAGTCACAACCGGGTTCGCCGCAGCCGCGATTTTGAGCCATATCGGTAGTCTTATTTTTACCCATTTACGTCATGGGCTGAGACGTCTGAACTTGAATCGAGAACGACGCTGGGGATCAAAACGTGCCCGGAGGTTTGGACGTCCCTGGCCCACCGTGTGGTCGACCCCAGCAGCTGCCGGCGCGCAGTTGGTGCCCGGCGAAGCCTGCCCGCTGCCGCCACTTGCGACGCCGGCGCCATTATGCAATCTTGTCTCGGCCTGCGAGATAAAGGCGCGCGGCGTGCGGGACAAAAAGCAAGGCTGGGTCCTGGCGGTGCGGGAGGGCCGAGTGCTCCGGCCCGGCTCCATAATGCCCGAGCCCGTCCCGGACGCCATGGCTGTGCTCCGTGCCCTGTGCTCCGTGCCCTGTGCTCCGGTACCAGCCGGAAAGGGCTGGGGGTAATCGCGGGTCACGGAGGCACAGGGCCGCCGCACCGTGCCACGGTACCACGCGGCGCGCCATGAGCCCAGCACGCGGCTTTACCTAGGTACGTCCAGGGCCGGAATCCGCGTCGTTTTCCGAAAGTCGTAGTTTTCCGGGCCAGCAGTCCCGGAACCCGGAGCTCGGTCCCCGGTCCACCACAGGCCAGGTGCAATGGGGCAGCGGCAGGCGCCTGGTAAATAATTGTTGAAAAACGGTCACCATTACCCTGAGCGCTGTGCGCCTCTGCCTCGGCCTGCGGCACGCTGCGATACGGCACGGCCAAGGGGGAAATAGGTTTGAATTTTGGTGTACAAGGTTTTAAAGTTTCTTGAAGTCTACTTGAAGTTTTTGAATTTCGTTTGAAGTTTTTGATGAATTTCCTGATTTTTGTAAAGGACGTTGTGAAGTTGCATCGAAGTATCTGAATTTTTGTAGAATTCTTTAAGAACTTATATTGAAGTTTTTAAATGTTGTTGAAGTTTAAGGTTTTTGAAATTTTAAATTTTATTTAAGTTTAATGAATTATTGGTGAAGTTTTTGGAGTTGAAGTTGTGGTGTACAAAATTTCCCCCCTCGAGCACGGCCTACGCGATTTGGCGCGGGTAACGAGCGCGGCGCCTCCCTGTAGTGCCTCATCGAGGGGGCGCTGGCGTTTGCCTGCGGGGCGGCGGGAGTGGGTTTAAGTAGGTGACGCGCGCCTGCGCTGCGCCGGTGCGCTCAGCCAATTTCGCGGCCCTCGTTAATAAGTTTGGACGCGACGAGCTGCAAGCAGCACCCTGCGATGCGAGGCTAACCGGCCGAGAGCCCCACTGGGCTAGGCTAGAGAGAGACCTGGAGAGGGGCCAGCAGAGCTCGAGAGAGGGAGACAGGGATAGGTGTCGACAGGCTGTCGGAATAATGACCCAGCCTCTCGTCTCGTGGCTCTAGGACTCCACGAGTGGGCCGTGATACTCCAGACCTTTGACCTTTGGCAGCTTCTCCGTCCAGCGCACCTTGCATTTTGCACCGCGGGCCGGACGGTCAGTACAACAACTCTGCCTGGCTCGCGTCCTTGAATTTCGAATTCGTCACTGAATTTTGGTGTGCAAATTTTTGGCAGTTCATGCTTTTTGAATCGACTTGGCGTTCCCGGGTTGTCTTGGAGCGCTTTCGGCGCGGTAGCAGATGGCGGCCCCGTGCGAGGTCGGGGGGCGGTACGGGTGGAGTGGGGCCAATCGGTGGAAAGCGTCCCCGAACCCGTCCCCGCGAGCACCGCGCCCCGCAGCACCGCGCCCCTGCCGATTGCGCCGTCTCGCGCGGATTATCTGCTCGGAAATTAATTTGGGGAAGTGGCTACAGCAGCTCGAGCCGGCTAATGCTCCGGTCCCGGGCACGGCGGGCAGGGAGGCTGGGCGGGGCGGCTCGGCGCGCGTCGCTTAGGCGTCCCGGCGGTTGGCGTGCCCCGACCCGACGACCCCGAGTCAGACGGCGACGGCCTTCACGGGGGGGTGGCGGCTCGGCGCGCTGGTTGATGATTGTCAATTAGAGAACAGTATCTCGCCTCACCCGCCTACGCCGCCTCACCCGCCGCCGCTGCAGCAGCCGCCGGTTGCCTAAGGGCACGGGGCCAGGGGGTGGCGGAGCGGGGACTCGCCTCCCCGAGGGTGGGCACGGCGGTGTCAGCCACCCCCTCCCCCTCCACTGCCTCACTCATCGCCTCCCTCCGGTCAACTGCGCGGAGGGCACTTGTGCCCTCTGCTGGCCGTTGGGCTGTGCAGGCCCCGCAACCCGTAGCGGGCCACAAGAGCGGGACGGTGCGGCCAAACTCGGGACACGTTTTAACGCCGCCTTCAGTCGAATGTATTCCTCGGTTACAATGCTGTCCATTGACGGGCTCAGAGACTCGATTTGAGCATTTTATCGGCTCTGGAAGTCGAAACGCGTCCCCACAGTTAGTGCCACCGACACCAGCCCTCTGGCCCACTGTGCGACCCCGAAATCCGTCCCGGCAAATCGAGTCCGCCCCTCGGTCCGCTCCGCCCAGCTCTGCCCTGCAGACGGGACAGGAAATGCACACCGAAATGCACGCGCTGCACCCCGTGTTACCCGTGCCCCTGTACTGTGCGTCAGACGCCCGGGATGGGATTCGTTTCGACGTAGCAACAAAGACCTATCGGTGCGGCAGTTCCTCTACAGATAGGTCTTTGTTGCTGGGATGCGGCACCGTTCGTGTCAAACGCTTGGCGCTTCGGTCATGCATGTGGGAATCCTCTCGGAGTGCGTAATCGAGTTTGGCGGACACGGCGGGCGCGTCCGTGGCGGCTCAGAGAACAAGCCGAGTCACGGCGGGGCGGGAGATGAGGATCACGCTGCGGGGGTCACCGTGTCATGACGTTGGTCGAAAAAAACAAACTAGGAAAAACAAATAACAACAAACCGAAAACCCTGTCGAACCGCCCGGGCGATGGTTGCTGCGGCGCTCCATCCATCACTCCGACGAACGCGAGCTTCCCTGATGAACGGAGACGCGTCAACGCAACAGGGACCCATCTCTGCAGGAAGCGCCGCACAGATAGGTCCTTGCTGGCCGGCCACGTCGGAGTGCACTCCGCGACCCCCGCCACGACTTGTTGGACGCGCAGCCGCATTGTCCGCGGCTGATTTTCATGTAAATTAAGAGTGTATTCACTCCGCGGCGAAACAAAAAGACTAAACGATGCCGGGGCATGAATAAAAGGCGCGCTCATCTCGCGTGTCCAGACTAGCTTTAATTTGCCCCGCACACACTGGCGCCGCCAAAAAGTGGTCTGGTCACGACGCGAGTCGCTCTCGGGCTTTATTGAGCACGGCGGACAGTGGCGCCGGTGGCGCTCCATGGCGGTGGGAGCTGGCAGCGCTGGCAGCGCGTATAGTCCGACGTAGTCACTGTCGGATCGCCGCTGGGCTAGCCCGGGGGCTGCTCGGGCTCGGACCCATGCCAGCCACCAATGGCAAATAGTCCGATTGAACGGCCTTTGTTGACCGCCGGAAGGAGGGGGGAGGGGGGGGGGGGTGGAGAGGGGGGGAGGGGGGGGGTGATGGGCACCGGAAGAGACGCGTCACTTGCCTCGGGGCCGATACTCCGCACACGTGTTGTCCAAATCTCGGCGGTGCGGCGGCGTCCCGCGACTTCCCGTTCCCGTCCCTTTCTCGGTCTTCCTCGGAATCGCGTCGCCCTCCCCTCCTCCCTGTTTGCGATCTGTGTGTGCGCGTTGTCAAGGCGACCGTCTCGCAACGTCTGCGACCTTCCACGCACGCACCGCCCCAAAATAGGTTCTCGGGGCCGTTTTTTGGTCCGTTCCAGGGCGGGCACTTAATAGGATGACCCATGCTGTGTCTGTACACACACTTCCCGTGGTCCGATTTGGACTGCAAAGAAAGTTTAAAAAATCGATTTATTTTGTAATTATTGTTTGGCTCCGAATGGACGTTAGATATCAGCAAATCCTGCACAGAAACTTTGCCGATGTGTATCGTTTCTTTTCCAAATATTTTTGTCTTGGTTCGGTGCCTTGCCGTGCCATCTGTTGGGCGTGGCTGTTCCCCTGGCCTGCAGTGCGTGTGTCCGTCACGCCGGCAACTCGATCGGACTGCAAACAGGCCTCGGGGCGACGCGAGCCGCCACGCCCCCGCAGCCGCGCAGCCCCCCGCCAGCCCGCCCGCAGCCCCCGCAGCCCCCGGCGCCAGCCCCGTGGCGGTCTTTGTGATGTGGCCGCGCAATCGTGGCGGTAGCCCATGCATTACCCAGCGGCGCCACCGCGAGCACCGCGCAGCCGCGCAGCCGGCACGGTGCCATCGGAATTACTGCGGACCTGGGGGCAGCGACGCGGGTACTATACCGCAGCAGCATCACCGCGACGAGCCAGGCGCGGACGAGTCACCCGAGGGCAGCCCGTGTCGACGACGCCCTAGCAACAACAACGTATCTGTGCAGTCATTGCCACACAGATACGCGTCGTGTTTGCTGGCAGTCGTCCGTGTGGTCTGCGGCCGTCTGCGGCGCCCAGACGATTCCTTTCGCAGCGGCCCGGCGAGAGGCTATCTGGACCGGGGTGCGCCCTCCACCTCTCCCTCCCCGCCGGGCGCGGTGCGACGCATCCCGGCAACAAAGACCTATCTGTAAGGCATTGCCGCGCAGATGGCTCTTTGTTTCTGGGACACGTCGAGAGGCCCTCCGGGTCCCTCAGCCCTTCGCGCCCAGGCCCGCTGCCCATTCTTTTTAATGGCACGCGAACCGAAATTCTTTAGTTGAAAAGAGCGGTGCGGGGCAGGGCCGGCAGGGCCGATATATGCCTGCCATTCGAGCCTCTGCCCGGCCCTGCCCGCGGCTCGCCACGGCCCGGCGGGGCTCTAACGAGAACCGAGCGCCGCAGGGGCCTCGGGCGTTAGGAGCCTGCAGCCTGTTTCCGAGGGTCGTTTTCGTCGCTCTGTCTCGCTCATACTCATGGGATGGCCCACATGGGTGCGAGAGAGTCAGAGCGATGAAACCGACTCGTTTGGAATCAGTCTGCACGGCCTGCCAAACGGCCGGCCCGCCTCACCTCCGCCGGACGGAGTCGTCGTGCTCTGTCTCTCTCGCACTCGTGGACCGGCGCGTCCGAGTGCGAGAGAGACGGAGCGATGGGAAGGACTTTCGGGGGCCAGCGGATGAGGCGCTGCGGCGCTGGTCTCGAAGGGCGTCTTTTCGGTGCGCCGCACGCCGGCACATTTTCGCATCATCCCTTGCGGACGTGTTGATCCTGTAGGAGCGGCCTGGCTGGCGGCCTGGCTGGAGGCGCACAGTGGGCCGAAAGGCCGGTGCAGGCGGCCAAAGCTCTGTGCTTCGACCTCCAGACCAGAGTCGTTGAATAGTGCTTGAATCGGGCGTTTGGCCCCGCCAATCGATTGGTCTTCAAACGAGGAATCCGTCTGTGGGGCCATACTCTCGATTCGAGCGCTAGTTAACGGCTCTGGAGATCAAAACACTCCCACTGCTTTGGCCGGCAACAATGGTCTTGTGGCCCACCGTGCGGCGTGGCGTGGGTGGCGCTACAGCCGCCCTCCGACATTGTCGCCACAGCCACGGTGCTGTCTTCGCTCCGTGCTGCAGGGGAGCCCGCTGCTTCTCCGGCACTTTCGGCGCCACAGCGCGCGCCCCCTAGACGCGTTCGGGCCTTATGGGGGTTGCTTCGTGCTAAAATCCGTGGTAGTCGAGATGGATAGACTTACGCTCTCGCACAACTTGGCCTGCTCGGTCGGCTTCTCCTCTAACTTCCCCTTGCCAGGGCCCCCGCAAGTGTTTCAAATGCGGGTTGGGCCCGAGCGCACTGCTATATTGAATTTCTGGCCCAATTGGGTTTTCCGCATTTTGGCGCGCGTTGGCGGGCGTGCCCTCCCGAAACTTATCGAGTTTGGAACTGATTTGCGTTCCAAGATAATGCTAATCGGATGAATTTCCCCGAGGGGAGGGCAGTTAGTTGGAGCAGTCGTCGTTTTGCGGTGTAGGCAGGGACCAGGGACCGCGCGGCCCAGCCCGCCAGGCAGGTGAGGTCTGAGGCGAGGCCGTGGAGACCCCTCAAGCCCACCGCACCGCGGCCTCGCCCAAGGCGCAGGCCTCGACGCCGCCCGTCCCTACCCCGACCACCATTATACCCAGACAGGTAACGGCGATATTATGTGGCCGTGTGTCTGGAACGCTGTGAGGCTTCTGCGGAGGGCAAAGCGACGCGAGGCCGCGGGACGGCGTAAGACACGGGCTCAGCGAGCGCGGCGGCGCACAGTGCGCCAGAAGACCGTTGTCATGCTGCCGAAACTCTGGGCATGTTTTGATCTCCAGAGTCGTTAAATAGTGCGTATGACCCCATCAATGACTTCCTCGTTTGAAGAGCAATGAATTGGTGGGGTCAAACAACGCTAGATTCCAGAACTACTTAGCGACTCTGGAGGTCGGAAGGTGCCCAGAGTTTCGGCCGCCCACACCGGTCTTCTGGCCCACTGCGCGGTGCGATGACAGCCCTGGCGGCGCGGGCGGCGCGGTACACAACCCTCCGCCTCCTCGCCCCTCGTCGAGCCGCCCTTACCCGCCGAGTCGCCGTACCGGGGTGATTCCGGCCCATGCATGGAGCCTTTGTAGTCACGTCGCGATTAGTGTAGGGGGGCTGCGGAACTGAGTCCAGGCCACCCTGTTTCCGCCTCGTTCCAAAATTGTCCCAACCAGTTCCGCGTTTGTTCCGGTCTTTGTGTTCTCATCGTTCCGCCACGCGCACCGCGAAGCATTTCCATGGCGAGGCACAGTGGATATGCCAGAAACCGGTGAAGGCGGCCAAAAGTCTGGGCATGTTTCGACCTCCAGAGTCGTTAAATAGTGCTCGAATTGAGCGTATGACCCCATCAATGACTGGCTCTGAAAACGAGGAATACATTGACGGGGTCATTCGCTCGATTCTAGCACTAAGTAACGGCTCTGGAGATGAAAACGTCCAGAGTTTTGGCCGCCTTCACCGATTTCTGGCCCACTGTGCGAGTGTTCTTCATGGGAATGGCGCACCTGCCTGTAAGCGACCGCGGAGGAACGTATCAAAACGTAATGGAACCCGAGCCACCGCTCCTTTTCATACGGTGGGCACGCTGCAATTATTGGTGTTCCCGGGGGAAGCCGAGCGGGGCGAGCACGAGCAGACGCGCCGCATTCCCGCCGAGAGAAAGGGGCGGCGAAAATACCGGGACCGAAAGAGGTTATTGGAATCTGGCGGTGGCGTCCCAGGCCATGTTTGCTAAGGGGCGGCGCGGCTCGACGCGGCGCGGCACGGCGTACCCGCAGCGGGGACGGCGCGGGGCGTTGCTGTCAGAGCGCGCCGCCGCCTCGAAATAGTGCAAGACAGAAGTTCCTGCAGTGTGACAAGTCGCCCGGGTCGACAAGGGAAACCAAGGGGGGCGGCGGCCCCGGGCAAGGCCGAGGCAAGGACAGGCTGGCAAGTAGGCGCCGAGCGGCCCGGCGACACACTGTCGGGGATTAGCGCGTCGGGCCGCTGGCTGCCGCTGCTGGCTGCTGCTGCTGGCTCGCGATAAGAGTCGCAGAAGGAAGGCGTCGCCCGGAGTGGAGGGAAAGGGCCTCCCGAAGGGCCGCCCGGCCCCCCGCTTATTCCAGCGCCCGCCTTATTTGATTTATTTCCGTCAATCCCTGACAGCGGTGGCGTGGCCGGCATGCCGCCCAGTCAGCTGGCACGGCGCGGCGCGCAGTGTCTGCAGCGAATCATTTCATATTTATCGGCGTCGTCAGCGACGGGGAATGGACCCCGTGTGGTGCTGAATGTTTAAAAGAGCGGGGAAAATCGGAAGGGAAGAACAAAGGAAAAAGTCTCTGCAAACTTTTTATTTTTGAATGTTTTTTCCTTAGCTGCTCCTGCGGTGGCGGGTTCGCCGTGGGTCCGCGACGGCGTCCGCGTAATCGCCACGAGCGCCATCTCGGCGATAAGCGCCTTGGCCGCCCGCGCGGAATTACAAGTCATGATGACCCTAATGGACAGACGCAAAACAAGCAGCGGAGCATAGCGCGGCAGCGCGGGAGTTAAAGCGGTCGCATGGTGTCGCACATCGCGGCGCACATCAAGGGGAACTTACTTTGAATTTTAGTGTAAAATGTCTTGAGTTCCAGGTAAATTTCGTGTGAATTTTCATTGAATTTCGGGCATAAAACAAGGAATTTTTGAAATTCGTCCGTTGAATTCCAACGAACCTTATTGACTTTTGAATCCATTTCAACGAATTATACTAAATTTTTACTGACATTTCAAAAAAATGACGGAAATCCAACCTGTTTATTGAATTTGGGTGTGCAAAGTTTTGAAAGTTATTCAGCGCACATCACGGCATCAAACGGTTTCACGTCACTGTCCCTTATCAGGCCGAGATGCCGTGCCGCCCCCTGAGAGGACTTGGACGACGTGGTCGCCTCTCCAGTGGGCTAAGGTAGCGAGCGAGGTCGCCGCCGCCCAGGTCAGAGTCCGGCCCACGTCGTGAAAGCCCCCCCCCCCTCCCCCTTTCCCTCCCGCCTGACCCTAATCAAGCGATGCTTGCATCATTACTGGCTACTAATCAGTGCGGACTGCTCGCCCGGCGCGCCCAGCCCGCGCTGCCGAGGTGCACTGGCTGAATCCAATTTTGCGAGTGCCGTCCGACGGTCCGTTGGTGTGCGGTGCCGTTCCGTTATTGGTCAGATCACCGCCGGCGCCGCGCCCCGCCCCACCCCACCCCGCCCCGCCCCGCCCCGCCCCGCCACGCCACGCCAGGCGCGAGCAAATGGCTGTGAATATCGCAGCACAGCGCGCCGCGCTGCGATGCGCTGGGCTCTGCTTTTAACCAGCATTATATACGCAGGCGGCGGTGCGGCTCGACGTGGTGCCGCGAGGGGAAACCGGCGGCCAGCAAACTCCTTCCACCAGTAACGAATTGCACGCATTCCCGGCCCGGACGCGACAAGCACTCCGCCCTGCGGCATCTCGCCTATCTCCTCCGGGCTCCACTGCACCGCCCCGCCCCGCCCCGCCCCGGCCCGCCCACCCGCTCCCCCCACTCGTACTGCCAGCAGTACCTCAACGGAATGCAGGCGGAAGGGAGGAAATCTTGTTGGGGATCAAACAGTGAATAAAGCCTCGTCTCGGTACTGCGGGCCTGCCGGCTGATTCCGAAGGCTCGCTCTGTCTCTCTCGCACTGATGGGGCGTCCCGTAAGGTGCGAGAGAGACAGAGCGACGAGGCGACGGCTGGCTATGGCGGCCTGGCTGGTGGGCCCCAGGCGGGCTGGCCTGCTCCGACGGCGAGGGAGGGGAAAGCCTCCAGACTCTCCAGACCCCGCAGACCCTCTCTCCAGACGGCCCAAGTGACAGCGTAACGGCATCAGGGCGCCGAGTTTGTGGCCAGGACCCGCCGGGCCGGGCCGCTAGGGGCGGGAACTGTTGCGATAATACTCCACGTCAACTCGATCCGAAACACCAACTCACAGGCAAAAATAAAATGGCTCAGGATTTTCCATAGGCCAAAAAATAAATGGCGTGACGTTTCGTCCGATACGTCGCTGCTCCTACCTTGCGAAATGGTCCAAGGACGCGGGAAGGGGAAAAGAAACACGCCCTTCAGTCGGGGGGAAACTTGCTTGGCACAGTGAACCGAAAAACGTTCACGAAACATAAATAAGGGGGGAGTGCGTTTCTCAAACGCATGCCAAGGAAGTCCCCCAAACAAACACGCACGGCGAGGCTAGGCCGGGCGGCAAGGCGCGGGGGCAAAGTTTTACCTCCGTTATGTGCAGGCTCCCGAGCATGTCCGCTCTCTCTCTGTCCCTCCCGCACCCATGTGAGGCGAGAGAGACGCGACTCGGCTTGCTGGTGCCACTGCTCGCGGTGGGCTCGGCTGCGTGGGCGCGCCGTGGGCGCGCCGTGGCCACGCGTGGCCGGGCTAAGTAGTTGTAGGTTCTGGCTCGCACACGGCAGTGCTGCGGGTCCAAGTTGTTGGTAGTCATGCGCTCTGCCTCGAAGCAAGGGGGACCGTCTCCCTGGTGTGTGGTTCTGCCGCTCGGTAAGGGCCTCCTGCACTGGGCGCACTATGCGAGACACAGTGGCGTGGCGGCGTGCCTGCTAGGCAGGATAGGTCCATTCCGCCCTCCTTTGCGGCTTCCCGCAACGGTCGAGCTTCCACCAGTCACCACCGCAGTACCAGAATGAACAAGGAAATACAGAAATATGTACGCAAAAACTCGCGAACTAAATTTTTGCGTCGTTGATCGGGGCAACCAAGCTGTCGGCGGCGCTATTGTTTCTGGCAGACGGCTCGATGGAACTACCGCCCAGCCCTGTCGGTCCGCCATTATCCAACTTGGTGTTTGAGTGCTCCGTTTGCTTGCTTGCGCAGTGCCGACCCTCCGATTGGCCGATCCGCCGCCACCCCTTCTCCGAGCCGTGCCGTGCCCAGCCGCGCCAAACAGTGTTTGCAGCTTTCACTTTTCGAGCTGCGTGCTGCGACTCCCATCCGTGTCTCTCCCCTTCCGGTCGAGTAATTACTTCCTGGCGTCGCCGCTACCCGCCGCGCCCCGCCACGCCCTGCCGCGCCCTGCCCCGGCACGCCCTGCCACGCCCCGCCACCCCTCACTGGCGCGGTAAAGCACCGCCCTTTCAAAATACGCTCGTTGAGCCAACGGCTTTCACGGGCCGCGTCGAAAAGGGCGTCGAGGACGCTTCAGTCGGGGATGTGGAAACCGAAGCTACATTGGCGGTTTTTCTAACGAGTGTTGAATGCTCTTGATTGCGATTAAAACTGTCCTGACTCAGGAATTTTTCCCTCCTGTATACACCTTTTAATTTTATTCGGTTATAAATTTATTCCAGGAGCATCTCTGCAAACTTTACAGTGTACATGGTACACTCTTATTAGAGTGTACCTGCAGGCATGCTCTTATTTGTAGTGTACCTTCAGGCATGCTCTAATTTACAGCATGCCTGCCAGGTACACTCTTATAAGAGTGTACCTGAGAGGTACACGCTCCCTCCCGAAAATGAGGTGGTACGGAGGTGGTACCGAAGCTGTAACCCGACGAGGTACAGTTCTGGTACGGTCGTAGTACACACCTTGTACCGAAATGGTACGAACTGGTAGCGAGGTGGTACGATGTCTTGCACAAGGTGGTACCGAAAATGTAGAGTGGCACATTGAGGAGGTACGCAACGTGTACAGAAAGAGGTACGCGTACCACGAGTGAACCACGACTGTACCACTTGAGCTGAGAAGGCTCGTGTACAATGATGTACCACTTCTGCCAGGATTCATTGAAATGAAAATGGGAGTGAATGAAAACAGAAATTTTATTCACAGTTTGGATAGTGATAGTTCAAATATTTTGCCACATGTTCTGTTTCTTATAAATGAATGGTGAATTATTTGCAGTCAAAACATTGCAAACCTTTAACCTATAGGCTGCAACATGTTTCTTGAATGTCTTGAAAAGTTTGCGAATTTGGGCTATCGGTGGTCGGGGCTTAATCTGACTTAATCCTCAGTCGGCCGATATCCTAAAAACGAGGGCACTGATTTAAAAACAGCAATGAGAAGTCAATCTCAGCTCAGAGCACAGGGGCAACCTAACCTACAGACGCACACTGATTAAAAAAGACGTACCTTTAGCTTCATGCTTCTCCCCGGCGTTCACCTTCGTGTTCCAGCTTTAGTCAGCTCACTGTTTTGTCATCTTCACGCATCCATCCCTCCCCGGGCTCAGTTAACACTTCAAAATTTGAAATTCTTCAATCGCAAAGCCAGCCAAGGCTTTGACTTTGTCAGGGACGCTTCGGGCAAGAGAGAAGTGGAGGGAGATGGTTTCGGTGGTACGGAGCCGGTACAACGAGGTACCGAGCCGGTACAACGTGGTTCATTCGCGCCTTTCCAAGCGAGGTGGTACAAAGGTTGTACAGAGGTGGTACAAGAATCATGTACCTAGACCGTACAACATGGTACACGTACCACTTCAAGCCAAGAGGTGCAATGCTAGTACGGAGGTGGTACAACATGTACTGGCATCATGTACCCGGGTGGTACACAGGTGGTACAACGTGGTACAGATGCACGATGTGGTACATTCAGTGTACAACCTGGTACGGACAGGGTACCGAAGTGGTACTGTACAAGCTCGTACACCGAATGCACCACTTGACCGTACCACTTGTTTTCGGGAGGGCTTCGGTATCCCATAACCTTTTGCTGGCCGCATTTAGCGTATACCTCTCAGGTACACTCTTATAAGAGTGTACATGGCAGGCATGCTGTAAATTAGAGCATGCCTGCAGGTACACTACAAATTAGAGCATGCCTGCAGGTACACTCTAATAAGAGTGTACCATGTACACTGTAAAGTTTGCAGAGATGTTTTTGGGGCAATTTGACACGGCGAGATCTGGTGATGCGCCCTCGAGGACGACAACGGCGACGGACGCTTTTACAACGCTCCTACATTCTCATCTATCTCTGCCTCAATCCATCACACGAAAACACACACACACACACACACGTACACGGTTTTATTTCACTTCCACCTGCCCGCGCACACGTAGCGGGAAAGTGGCATAATGAAAACGTTTCGCGTCATCATGCTGTTTCCATGAAATGGGCCAAATGGCGGGTACATCACGATAAGGTGGAAACAGACAGACAGACAGACAGACGGGGACCCGGCGGCGAGGCATTAAGGGCTTGGCTCCGACAAACATCGGAGACGAGGCCGAGACTCCCGTCGGCGGAATCAACGTCGAGTAGTCCGGGCCGACAACCGTGCAAACATGTGTGTGAGACCGACGGGACCGATCTAAGGGATGGATCTGTGATTTTAGCCGAGGTTTATTTTGTCTCTTTCTATTTTACCGGCTCAGTTCGACGAAAACGACTCTCAGTTCTCCCAGAAAACTCACATTTTGAAAATGGCTCTAGGGAAAAGCAGGAGCAGGAATAACCTTTTTCACTGAGAACTGACTGGATCGACTTTTGTCATGCTGTGTCTATCACTTGTGCCCTTCCTCTCTGCATAAGTGTCCTTCCACTTAATGTCACCTGTCCAGGGAGTTGGGACGTGTACGGCGCTTGTTGAATTTCATTGCTGCGGCTTCCCTGTACGTTGTGGCCGGCCAAAGTGGCGGCGGAACGTCAGGAGCGACGTGGAAGGAATTCCGATGGAAAGTGGGGCGTTACGGCGGCAGCCTAATGGAAGGTGGCACTCCAGTAGCAGGTGCCTGTGGGATGGCGTCCTCTGGCGCGGGGACCAGCGGGCCATCGCACACTATCTTAAGGGCAAAACCGCGGGAAAAGTTAACACACTAAAAAATGTATTGGATATTCGTTACATTTTGTTCGCAAACCGTCCGCGATTTTGAGCAATGCTTGTTTTCTCGCAAACTTTTTTACGCAGAATCGTAGAGTCGTACAATTTTGTTCGAGATGTACGTCAACATTCTGTGTGAAGTGCTGGAAACCGTATCAGATGCGCGCGGGACCTGTTGACCAATGTAGATGAGTGACTCGGACCTCGAATCCCAAATGGGACTCGAGAGAGGAAAACTGACTCTTGTCTCTGACTTTCCAATCCTAACAATTTGCTTCTGTTTTGTTGCAGGTGAGCACGCCAACATGGTCCTCGCCATCATGGTGCTGGTGAGAGCGGTGAGCATAGCAGCCCGAGGACCCCCTTACCGACTCCGCCGCGGAGCCCCGGAAAAATACACATTTGACTGTCGCGATTGTTCCCTTTGAAAACAATATGCTAAGGCCTGCGACGGCGGTTCCCCCAAAGCCCTTATCAGGGCCGGAGCCCGGGACTGAAAGAAGAAGGGAAGAACGTCGTGTCCGGACAACAAAAACCTATCTGTGTAGGAAATGCCGCACAGATAGGTCTTTGTTGCTCGGACACGTGGAAATACGCGGCCTCCTCCCGCCGCGCCACACCTGGCTGGCGACGCGAGGCGGGACCTGGGGCGGGACCTGGGGCGGGCAGGTAGACGACGACGCGCCGGCTCCAATTTGCATGGGACAAGTTTATCGCTCTGCAGCCAGGCGCGGCCTCGGCTTAACCCCGCCACGCCCAGGGCGAGGCCGGGCCGAGGCCGCGCCTCGACGTACTTTAGAGCTCCTTAGAGGCCGCGCGCCGCCAATGGTGTCGCGTCACCGCGGTGTCGGTGCGTCGTGGCGGGTGTTGCCGTGTCGCTTCGCGTTCCGCTTCGGAAGGGCCGTATCGCCTCGGTCGCCGGCCGCAAGTATCGGCTCCACGCCGCCGGACTGCAGGGCCTTCAGTGGCGTCACGGTGCCTCTGCCTCCGATGGCATTGGCCTCCGTCGTCACGGGTCCTGGAACACGGATCCAGGGACTGCACGCGCCGTGGCGATAACCTGGAGCCGTCGTCCTCTAGTGCCTCCCCGCGTCGACCTGGAGGGCGTCCCTGGGGGGCGTGCCGGGCTGGCACATCCTGCGAGGGCGTGAAGGCCGAGGCAGTATACAGGAGCACAAAAGGAAGAACGAAAGTTAAGCCGCGGGGAACTGCCGCGACTGGCTCCGTCGAAGATCGTCGCATTATTTCCGGCGATGCGAGATCCACTCTGCGCTTCGATCGCTGAATGTGCAACAGACGGGCGTGGCGGGGCGGGGCGGGCGCGCTGATCTCGCCCGGCCACACCGCTCCCCGATTTCCCACTCCTTGGCGCTCCGTATTCATACGGGCGCCGCGCTAGCGCAGCTGCCTCGCCGAGAAACATGGACCTAATCTTTGGCCGCGGCCGCTGGCTTCCGCTGGCGGGCGATCGCTCATGCCGGAGCCAGGGCGCTGGGCTTTCCCTGCAAACATTCACTCTCTCGCAAAAAAAATAATTGAATCGAATTGACAGAAATCGCGTTGAATCTCTCGGTAGGCGTATTGGTTATTTTGACTCGAAACTTTTCCTGTGAGTTCTTGAAAAGTTGAAAGAACAAAGGACGTCATGTCTAAAGAAAAAGCCGTTTTGACTTTTGACCTTTTGTGTATTTTTTGACACTGTATTGTATGTGGGAGTTATCCTCATTAAATCGTCATAACCTCGTCAGAAAAAACAATCGAATCAATGTTGATTCCAACAAATAAACAACAGTGAGACTTGGACTCTTTGGATTCGAATCCCCAGATAGACGAACGCTGCCCCGGACCCGGACAGCGTTTTGTTCGAGCGGCCGCTGCCAAAGGGCTCGTCGAATGCCCGTCTGTCTCCATCCCACTTCGCCCGCGCTCGGAGTGTGAGAGAGACGCGCTTCGGCTCGGCCGGACGGAAAGGACGGGTTGATCCACGTGACTAATCCTCCGTGTGAATGCGTGGGTGCGCCGGGCGACGCGGCCGAGGATGGGCACGCACGCACACATCGACGCATCGGCAACACAGACCTATCGGCACAGTGATGGCCGCACGGATAGGCCTCTGTTGCCAGGACACGTTGTGGCCATGGTGGCATGCGCGGCCTCGCAGCCAGATCGCCTATCCGTAGCCACGGAACGCCTATTCGCAGCCGGAACGCCTATTCGCAGCCGGGCCGCGCGTTATTGTCAGGCAGCCCTCGTCCGGACACCGATCCCGAGAAAGTCCCACTCCGTCTCTCTCACTCACAGCGCGGGTGAGCCAAAAAACGGCATGACAATAACGAGCGGCCCGGCTGCGAATAAGGCGTTCCGGCTGCGGATAGGCGTCCCCTGGCTAGGGATAGGCGATCTGGCTGCGAGGCTGCGCATGAAGCTTTCCGCACGAGGCCTCATTGCTGGCTCGTTCGCGCTTGGCTACCCCGCGGGGGATCAACAAAGGGTCTTTTTAGGCTGCCACTCCAAGTACCCGTGCCCCGTCCCAGAGGGCGGCGTCTGGACTCCCCCTCCTCTCTCCACTCCACCCCCGCGCGCCGTGCTGTGCCGTGCGCCGCCTCCCACTGATATCAATTCTATTGTCGCGAGCCGATATACAGACGGAATGTGGAAGCGGGGATAAGGAGATGAAGTGCCCGGCACGGCAGGCGCGGCAGGGCGGAGCATCGATCTGGCAGCCTCCGGGGCGCGCCGTCTCTCTCTGTGTGTGTGTGTGTGTGTGTGTGTGTGTGTGTGTGTGTGTGTGTGTGTGTGTGTGTGTGTGTGTGTGACGTGGCTCATGAAGAATTAATCGCGCGACGAAAATGTGTCTTTAGTGTCGCTCGTGACCTTGCGCCTGACAGGGTCAGGTTACAGGCGCGCCCACAGAGAGTGCTGCTGCTCGTCCAGCCTGCACACGGCCCGCTGCGCTGCCTGCTGCACCGCGTCCCAGGTGACCCGTTTTAGTGCGCCGAAACTGGCACAGCGTGGGGGCACGCACTCACACACAAGTGCGCAGCCGGCTCGGCTCCCCCCGCGAGGCTCGGCTGGGCTCGCCTCGACTCGTCACGGGACCGTAATCTAAACGGCTATCTCGGCTAGGCGTATCACTGCGGGATGGGCTTGCCACGCCCGGCTCCGCCACGGCCGGGCACGCCATGGCCCGCCAGCAGGGCGCAGGGCTCCGCTGTATGTGCGGACCTGCCGTGCCTGCCGTGCCTGCCGTGCTCGCTCCCTTCACCCTCCCGCCCGGTCCGTGTGTTCAATGGGTCGCAGCGGCACGGCGGCACGGACCCATGAGCCCAACTGCGTACGGAAACACAAGCCAGCGTCCCTCTTTGAGGCCCGCCCCTGCCGCCCCTGCCTGGCCTGCCCCGGGCAGCCCGAAGCCCCCTCCCTGTATCGCTATATTCCCACACATGGGCTCCTCCCGCCGACTGTGTCTGTTTGCCGGCTTGCCAACCGCTCATTGCCGACCTGCCCTGGCACTGCCCTGCCACCCTGCCCCTTCGACTCTGACCCCGAAATAACCGAAAAAGCAGCACTGCGGGGGCGTGGACGTGGCTTGGGAGGGGGGGGGGGGGGCACCCCAGCAAGCACCATGCGGCCGCCTCTAAAACGCCAAATTATGCGATGGGCTGGTCCGGCTGCTGCGGCTGGCTGGCTGGCCTCGCCCGCCCCTGCCACTGTGTTGGCAACACTGGCGGACTTGGGGCGGATTCGGCGGGACGCAGATAGCCGCCGCAGCGCCACCAAGAGTCGGGGGTTGTCGCTGCCGCGGCTGTGCGCTGTGCGCTGCCCCCGTGCAGGCAGCGTCAGGGGCCCGCAAAGGGGAGGGGTGGGATTTGGGCCGTACCCGCAAAGGGGAGGGGTGGGATTTGGGCCGTATTGTGTGCGTATGGCCGGACTGGTCGTTGAATAAAACACGTAAACAGATTACAAATAATGGAAGCGCGGCGCTGGGTCCGCGGTGTGCGGTTCTGTTCTGGCAGGGTCCTGGCTGGCCGTGTGCTCAGCTACCGCGCCATCAGAACGAAAACAACGGCCGCGGTCGCCGCGCCGCGCCGCGTTTCCGATTTTTCCCTCTGGTTCGGATCGCCGTTTTGCAGTCGACTTTGCGGCACAATGCGGAGCGCTGCTTGTATTTCCGTCCGCGGGGTTCCAGCTGCTCAGTCGGCTCGGGTACACCACCGGGTACCATCTACCATCGGGTTACCTCTGGTACCGGTTGATGACCGGCCGGTACCCGCCACCCCTTTGTCCTTGAAGCGACACTCCAGCGTCCGCGCATTGCATTGTGCCCTCGCGCCACTTGCAGGGACGCGGCCTGCATATTTCACCATCGCGCACCTTCTCCCCATACTCTCCTGCCCTCCGTCCTTCTCACGTCCCCCCTCTTTTCCCCCGCCTCCTCCTCCCCCTACCTCCCCCTCCTCCTCTCGCCCTCCTCCTCCTCCTGCGCCAGCGCACTCGACTGTGGACGTGAGGAAGGCCCTGCGGGACAGCGGCCTTGCGAGCAGCCAATGCAGAGCCGGGCTTAGAACACATCGACGACCCCCCCCCCCCCCTTTCCATTCCTATTACTCCCCCCCCCCCCGTCCCTCCTTCCCTTCTCCTCCCGATGCCGCAAGGAGCCGCAAAGTAGCAGGATGAGGACCCCGCCGGTCCGCGCGGCACCGCCTGCACCGCCTGCACCGCCTGCACCGCCTGCACCGCCTGCACCGCCTGCACCGCCTCCACCGCCTGCACCGCATGGCGTCAGGGTGGCCGGGGAATCAGGAAGCCGCCGGGGCAATAGCTGGACCGACTCCGACTGGCCGTGGACCGGCGCTGCAGTCGGCGGCCGGGTCGGCAGGGCTGTCTCGCAGAATAATCACGGTGAAACCGGGTCCTGGGATTCACTGGAAATCTGTGGGGGGTGCTCCTCTAGGGTTCCTTGGTGATTCCAGGAAGCGTTCGTCTTAGTTCTGTTCGTCGCTGTGTCTGCCTCGCATTCAGACGTCGCGCCCCGTGGGAGCGAGAGCGACAGAGAGCAGCATTAGGGATGAGTGTGCGTCCCGGCGCATCCTCCACTGAGCAGAAGGGATTGATGCGATGCGCCCGTGCCAGCCGCCGCCGTGTTCGACTCGGGTCCTCGCCCGCCCGGCGCCGCTCTCGGATTCGCTCAGCTGCAGAGTCGTCCACGTCGTGCCCCGCGGGGCGCTGTCCGTGCTACAAAGGCGTATCTGTGCAGTAATTGCCATACAGTTACGCCTTTGTCGCACGGCCATGTCGGGCTGCGCGGTGCTGTACCGTGTAGCGCCCGCGGGCCGGCGGGTAGGCAAGCCCGCCGCGCTTCCCTGCCGCACGGTTGCCTACCCTCCGCTCCGCAGGCGCTCTGCCAGCCGAATCAGCAGCACCCCTTGCTTTTTCGGCTAGGTTTTTTCGACACAAAAATGTCTTCTATATTCCGAGAGTATTAAATGGCCTCTCATTATTGGGCTGTGTGCGTAAATTGGTGCTTGATTGCGTCATGCCGGCGTGGATCTAGTGCAACTCAATGTCATCGTTATAACCTCCCGTCCTATGGGCTGTTGCGGCCGTCCGCCAGGCCTGCAAGTAAAGGCCCTCTCCGGCTGCGGTGACAGAGCTCACTGCGACTCGAGTTCCCCTCCCCTATTCTTCCCTTTTTAGGCACGGAGTCCTCCGTGCCTTATAGTTTCGTCCAAGATCCGGCTTTTTTTTTTTTTTTTTTTTTATAAGTATGGCCCCTTATGCATTTTGGAAACTTATTGTACGATTTTGACAAAACTTCACGAGTAGGTAGAACAAAGTCCCGTGAGCTCAATGTGCTAATGCCATTCGATTTCTGGTGGCCAATTTTGTAAAATTTAACGTTAAAATCGCTGTTACTATAGCAATGCTCGACTCGTCACAGCATAACAAACTTGGAGGGGGTAAATTTGTGAAAAGAGCCGAGCCAAATGAGAATCCGACCAATAGTAGCTCTCCTCGCTGCTCTTGTACAGCTTGCACCAAAAGTGATAGACTCTTTCGAAGGCCACGTTCGAATCGAGCCTTTCTTGCCTGGTAGTCAGTGAGGACCAACAATCACTAAGTCGATGTTTTCAAACGTAGCCCTTGGCTTCAGCGCGAGTAAGGGTGATATTTGATCGGAGTGTACTCTCCGCCCTGTAGGAAATTGTCGAAACGAGCCCACAAACCGGCTAGCAGACGACGGGACTTCCCTCACCTCGCGAGTTTGACTACTCATATTTTCCGAGCCATTAAGACCAGCTCAGAGAGACATAGTTCAGCCGATTCGGAAAAATTGTCAAAAGAATCAATAACGGTAGTTGGGAGGTAAACATTAAAAAATAAAATGTTATGGGCAAAACTAAAATCTGTGCCGAACTGGGACTTATTTGTAAACAGAACCCAACAATGCAGGGTGTGTTTCAACAGCCTTGACTCAGCTCGCCGCCAGTCTACGCCCTTGCGAAAATAAAAAAAGTGAAACAATAATGCCAACCCTTAAAGAATCCTTCTAGAGTTAAAAAGTTGAGACAGTGTGAGGGTCTACATCGTTTGTACGACCTTTTTTTGTCCGACCCTGCCGATTTCCTCCAGCTGCTCAGATTTCCTTTTTTGTCCGACCTCGTTTTGTCCGACCCACCAATCTCCAAATAGGCAAAGAAAACTTTAAATTTAAAAAAAAAAATCAAAACATACACTGCTCTCGAGAGAGCCGCCCTGGACAACTTCGGTGATCGGAGGAACCGGTGTTTATCCCAGGACATCCCTGCCGCGCCATTCGGCAGATTTGGATTGCGTATGTTAGTGCTTACGGCACCACTCGGTCTGACCCAGCTCCCGGAGGACTGCTAGCGGTTTCTGTGCACAGAAGTGAACCCAGATTCAGATGCCTTACCTCAGAAGGGTACGCGGGTATTCGAACCCACAACCCCGAGAGCAGAGTCTAGACAGTCCAACTCCCCTGTGCGCTCAGCCACCGAACAAGACGATGGACGGCGAAGTTGAAACTCCTCTTGAGTCGCTCCCGGCCAATCCTTGAGAAGGCGGGCGGAGCGAAGTAGGACAAAATTGAGGCGGAGACCGGGACTTGAACCCGGGGCCACGGCTCAGCGGTCCGACCCGCTAGCCGCTCGGCTACCTGACCGATGTATCGGCTGCTGCCCCGGCTCCGATCCCTACCTGGCAACGGTTGGACCAGAGCTGGTCCCTTCCTCTTATACCTGCGTCCGCGCGGCCCCGTGAACCTTGCAGGTAGGGATCGGAGCCGAGGCAGCGGCCGACACATCGGTCAGGTAGCCGAGCGGCTAGCGGGTCGGACCGCTGAGCCGTGGCCCCGGGTTCAAGTCCCGGTCTCCGCCTCAATTTTGTCCTACTTCGCTCCGCCCGCCTTCTCAAGAATTGGCCGGGAGCGACTCAAGAGGAGTTTCAACTTCGCCGTCCATCGTCTGGTTCGGTGGGCTGAGCGCACAGAGGAGTTGGACTGTCTAGACTCTGCTCTCGGGGTTGTGGGTTCGAATACCCGCGTACCCTTCTGAGGTAAGGCATCTGAATCTGGGTTCACTTCTGTGCACAGAAACCGCTAGCAGTCCTCCGGGAGCTGGGTCAGACCGAGTGGTGCCGTAAGCACTAAACATACGCAATCCAAATCTGCCGAATGGCGCGGCAGGGATGTCCTGGGATAAACACCGGTTCCCCCGATCACCGAAGTTGTCCAGGGCGGCTCTCTCGAGAGCAGTGTATTTTTTGATTTTTTTTTAAATTTAAAGTTTTCTTTGCTAATTTGGGGATTGGTGGGTCGGACAAAACGGAGGTCGGACAAAAAAAAGGAAATCTGAGCAGCTGGAGGAAATCGGCAGGGGTCGGACAAAAAAAGGTCGAACAAACGATGAACACCGCATATCGAGACGAAAATAGAAGTGATACCAAAACTTAAATTGAGCTCCGTGCCTACCAGGATTTCGTGAAATCGTATTTTTTTCCTTTTTTTTCGCCCCAGCCACAGTGATGCGCCCACAGTGAGTGTTGCCGCGCCTCTTTTTCTTATTAAACCAACTTTGTTATTCCTCCGCGTTTTCTCTTCGGGGGCGAATAAGTTGGCCGAGTTGAAAGTCCCCGCGTCCCGCCGTCCCGCCGTCCCGCCGCAGTGAGCCCCATCGCAAAGTGACTCGCCTTCAGGTTTTCTCCCCATCGTGTTTGTTTGCGTGTTTTTGTTCGTTTGTTTTCGCCGCTGAAATGATTGGTTTTATCGCGCTGCGGCGTCGCGGCTTCTATCCTGCTTGTCGAGCGCCTCAGTTCCGGCGTGCGTGCGTGCGTGCGTGCGTGCGTGCGTGCGTGCGTGCGTGCGTGCGTGCGTGCGGTGTGAGCGTGTTTGCTCGTCGCGCGTGATGGAGTGTGTGTGGGAGGGTCGTGCGTGCGTCAGGGCGTGCCGTGTGCCCTGCGCGCAGGGTAGCGACAGACTGGACTTCGCGGCTTGATTTTTTCCTCCCTCGCGTAAAGGGAGGGGGCATCATCCGTGGTTCGGGTCGCATGTTTGATTCGCGCACCACTTCTAATCGACTTGTCCGTGCAACAAAGGCGTATCTGTCTGGCCATGTCTGTACAGATACGCCTTTGCTGCACGGGTCACGCCGTAATCACTCTATTTGCTGCACGTGTCACGCCGTAATCACTCTAGGGTTCCGCGTTCGTGTCCAGGATTCCGGCGTCGGGTTCGCAGCGCGCTAGGGCACGGGGGGGACGCGACGCGACGAGGACGTCGAAGACTCCTAGCGACAACGACGTATCTGTGTAGTAGTCGCAAAACAGATGCGTCGTTGTCGTTGCTGGGAGTCGTGGACGCGGCCCTCTGCTAACGAGACCAGCGCTTGCCATCCATTTCAGCGGTAATCACTCTCTCGCGGTGGCCGTGACTGTGTTTACCGGGAAGCACTGGGTGGCAGTGGCGCGCTGGAAGGCGCGCAACAAAGGGCGCATCTGTACAGGCATTGCCATGCAGATACGGCCGTGTTGCCCGGACACGTCGTGCAAGCAAGCCTGCCGGGATGAGGCACTCGACGGGCCGAGGCAGCGCGTCGCGTGAAAGGCCGCCAAGGCCACGCCCGCAGATAAGGCGGCGATGTGGGCCAGGGGTCACGGCCTCGGCCTCGGCGGGCCTTGAGCACGCCGTCCACGCCCTCATTATGTGGGACCTAAGGGCCGCGCTCCGCACTCGGCCAGCGCGCAGTGGCAGGCCAGCCACCGCGGGGCCTACACTTCAGGCTCTTATTCACCTTCAATGGAGTGCTCAGTTGAATGTATGACCGCCTACGCACTAGAGAAATCCGTTGATGAACGGACGCATGGAATTTGAGTATTGTTTTGAATTTTTTATCATTATTAGGTTCATCGGGTTTGTCACGCTGAGACGAACATAATGATGTGGGCGTTATAAAGAGGTAAATTTTGACGCTTGGGACCGGAGGATGGGTTCCACACGCCCTGCGGACACTGCCTGCGGAGCATCTCGTCCCGCATGCAGCCTGACGAGTAGCGCGTCCCCCCTCCCTCCATTTTTGTGTACTTTCCCGCTGTTCTCCAACTCGAGCCAAAAGTTGATTAAAATTAGATGAAAACGAGGGAAATGAGGAAAAACTGGCAGCGAGTGCTCGGCGCAGCGTCCGGCCGCGGCTTGACCCGCAGCTTGCGCAGCCCGACCCGGTGGCCTCGGCCTCACCCGGCGCTCCGCGTGTCTTCAACTTCTGCGACCACAAGAGTTTTCTCGCGTGAATAATTTGTTTGTCCGTCTGCTTATCTGTCCGTCTGTCTGTCTGTAGCGCTCTTTTCTCTGTCCGCCACCGTCGCTCCCACAATCAGTCGGCAAATCCGTACCAGTCGGATGAGGGGGCCTGAGGAGCGGTACCAGCGGGTACTAGTGGGTACCAGCGGGTACCAGCGGGTACCAGCGGGGGGTACCAGCGGGTACCAGCGGGTACCAGCGGGGTACCAGCGGGTACCAGCGGGTACCAGCGGGTACCAGCGGGTACCAGCGGGTACCAGCGGGTACCAGCGGGTACCAGCGGGTACCAGCGGGGTACCAGCGCGGTACCAGCGGGTACCAGCGGGGTACCAGCGGGGTACCAGCGGGGTACCAGCGGGGTACCAGCGGGTACCAGCGCCGGTACCAGCGGGTACCAGCGGGTACCAGCGGGGTACCAGCGGGTACCAGCGGGTACCAGGCGGGTACCAGCGGGTACCAGCGGGTACCAGCGGGGTACCAGCGGGTACCAGCGGGTACCAGCGGGTACCAGCGGGGTACCAGCGGGTACCAGCGGGTACCAGCGGGTACCAGCGGGTACCAGCGGGTACCAGCGGGGTACCAGCGGGTACCAGCGGGTACCAGCGGGTACCAGCGGGTACCAGCGGGGGTACCAGCGGGGTACCAGCGGGTACCAGCGGGTACCAGCGGGTACCAGCGGGTACCAGCGGGTACCAGCGGTACCAGCGGGTACCAGCGGGTACCAGCGGGTACCAGCGGGTACCAGCGGGTACCAGCGGGTACCAGCGGGTACCAGCGGGGTACCAGCGGGTACCAGCGGGTACCAGCGGGTACCAGGACGGGTACCAGCGGGTACCAGCGGGGTACCAGCGGGTACCAGCGGGCGCCAGCGGGTACCAGCGGGTACTAGTGGGTACCAGCGGGTACTAGTGGGTACCAGCGGTGCCCCCCGACGACGGGTAGCGTATGAGGGAGTCGAGAGGCCCTTAGCTGGGCGGCAGGGCGCTGTGGCTGCGGGAGTGACGTGCGCGGCGAAATGTTTTCGCGGCGACGCTGTGTTTGAGGGGGGCACACACGGCCACACAGAAATACACACACACACTCGCAAATAGACACACAGAGAAACTCACAGACACGCGCGCTTCGCACACCAAACCAGAGAACCGCGCATTTCCAATCACAGCTGCCCTGCGTATCCTGTCGGCAAAGACCTATCTGTGTTGGCATTGCCGCGCCGATAGGTCTTTGTTGCCCGGACGCGCCGTGCCGCGGCCCGCATGATGCGTGCGTACATCGCGGAGACTTACGGCCGGCGGTTGTCAGCGCCGCGATGTAGGTCCTGATCCCGGCCATCGCTCGGCGGAGAGTATTAACGCGGCGCGGCAGGATGGGCGCGGCGGCGCAGACTCGACGTGTAACAAAGAACTATCTGCATGGGCATTGCCGCACAGATAGGTCCTTGTTGCCCGGTCGCGTCGGAATGGCTCCAGCTCCAGGGACGCGCTGGAACAAACTGCTGGAGCTGGCGGTTTGTCATCCGCGGCACTGCGAGTCCCCGACGCATGTCCCCGCCTGCGCCGTGTCCTCGCAGCCCCGACCGCGCGTCCCCCTGAGCCCAGCACACGGCCGCGCCTACGGATACAAGCCGTCGCACCGTGGGCCAGGAACCGGTGTAGGCGGCCAGAACTCTGGTTAGGTTTCAACCTCCAGAGTCGTTAAATAGTGCTCGAATCAAGCGTTAATAGATTCCTCGTTCGGAGAGCAATCGATTGGTGGGGGCATACGCTTGACTCGAGCACTATTTAACGACTCAGGAGGTCAGAAACATGCCCAGAGTTTTGGGCGCCGCGCCGGTTTTCTGGCCCACGGTGGCGGGGCCTGCCTGAGCCATTCGAACCCCGAGAATAAACGAGCCCCCCATTCGGATTGCAGTTGACTCCGCTCGCCCTTCATTTCCTGCCCAGCTCATCACTGCCTTTCTCTCTCGTTCTCCCTCGCCGTGGCGCCACGCACAATGGCGCCGGCAGCCGCTTTGTCGGCGGCCGCGGAATTTGTCACTCGATGAACTTGAAAACGAGTTGGAGGGGCGGGGAGTCCGTTGTTGTTCGCCGCCTGTGATTGCTCGCTATTCACGGAGTGTTTTTGTCTGGCGTGCCGCCGCCGCCGCCGCGCATGGCCGTGTGGCCCTGCAGTGTCCTGGCGGCGGCAGAGGGCGCCAGAAGACTGGCGTCGGCGCGGCCGAGGGGGCAACCACTTCAAAATTTCGTGTACACAAGATTTCACCTCAGGAGAGATTTCATAAGATTTCTCTTGATTTCACATCACAAATTTAGTAAAATTTGCTTATTTTACTACCTTTTTGACAACTTTAAGGGGATTTCTCTCCAAGATTCTGAGATTTCACTAAAGATTTCAGGCAAAAGTGTACACAGGATTTCACGAGTGGTTGCCCCCTCGGGCGCGGCCAAACCCCAGCTCTGTGTCCAGTTCGAGCGTCTGAAGTCTGAAGGCCGTTTCGGCTTCAGCGCAATGCACTGGTTAGAGGTCCGACTCGACCACGGTTTCCAAGCCGGTATTAATTTATCAGAACCCCTCTAATTTTTTTGGCTCCCTGCCCAGGTCTTGCTGCTCACTGTGCGGGCCAGACGCGCCCATCTGCTCCTGCCCGCCACTTGGCTGCTCCGCCGGCAACCCCTGCTGTACCGCTCTTCCGCGCTGCGTCCTTATTTCGTCGCGTTTGAATCCACTTTCGCCGTTGGCGCCCCGTTGGCCCCGCCGCTGCCCTCCGAGAGCCAGCCGCCAAAAAAAAATAAGAAGGGCATAATCCGGTGGCCTGCGCGATTCCGTGTCGTCAGCGCACTCTGTCGGATTAGAGGATTAATCCAATCTCGTATATTTTTTCCGCTTTTATTTTTGGCTGTTTTTCTTTCGCTCTTCTCGGGCTGGCGGCTTGCCGCAGGTGAACCGCGTCGAGAGGTGGCTCTCACAACGACCCTCCCCGCCCCTCCCCTCCCCTCCCCGCGCCCCGCCCCGCTCTGGCTGCGCGGAAACTACTCGCGACGCAAACTTGGTCTGATGCCACGGTGCAAACTTTGGCGGCGTTGGTCACGCCTCCCGGCTCGGCCCGACGCTCGGCTCGGCCTGCCAAAAGAAGAACGGATGTGTGCCGACGAGGTTAGGGATAACTCGGCGCGGCGCCACGTCGGCAGCAGACACAACAGCGGATGCCTCTTCAGGGTGGCCTCGCCTGCCCTCACCTCACCTGGCGCGGCTGTGTCGCTCCGATGACGGATTGGGTCGTCTTGGTCCAGATGAAAAGGAAGGCTCTGGCGTGCCGTGCCGTGCCGTGCCCTGCCGTGCCCTGCAGTGCCCTGCCCTGCCCTGACGGTGCCATACCGGACCTCCGAGACGGGCAGAATGGCGCCGGGATGGCGCCAGGGATGGATGGGACAGGCGTGCGCGCAGGTCCTCTAGCCCAGTGGACTAGAAGCGTGGCGGTCCAAACTAGAGTTGCGTCGACCTAAAAACTCCTCGAATCGACGGAATCCTCATTCCAAAGGATTACTTTACGAACGAGGAGTCCACTGATGATTGATGGCGCTTCATTCGGAGACTCACTTCCGATTCTCGGGATCTGAAATGTTGCCAGAGTTTTGGCCGTCCGCCCCAATCTTCTGGCCCACCGTGCCCTGCCCTCGCATCAGCCCTCTCGAGTGACGAGGGATATCGTGTGTCCACTCCAGCATCTCCATCCTTGCTCGGGCGTGCCTCCATTTTGGGGGCAACCTTTTACCTGCTCTCTATAAGTGGGCTCCTTTCCCTGAGGCACCTGAGCTCGAGCCGCTTCGAGTACATTGCATGCTGTCCAATCCGCTTGGACTACGTTTGTACTACAAATTCTAAAGCAAGCAACCACCTGCAAGCTGTAAGGTGTGGGCACAAACAGTCTCTTAGTCGCGAAACATTGGCGGTTGAATTCTTTCCAGACCTATGTGTACTGTAGTGCGTCAGCATTGCGGTGGGTCGTCCGGCCCCCGAGCGCCTGTGAAGTCGAGGGTAGGCAACCCGCCGGCCAGGGCGTCCGTGGGGTTGCCTATTCCTCGGTCCGCAGGCGCTCCACCCTCATTCCCAGCTGCAGCAGCGCCATTGCGCACAGTGGGCCAGAAGACCCTTGTTTTCAGCCAAACCTCTGGTTATATGTTTATCTCCAGAGTCGTTTAATAGTGCTCGAATCCAGCTCATGACCCCGTTAATCAATTCAAAAGAGCAAGCGTTTGGTGGGGTCCTTCGTTTGATTCGACCACTATTTAACGACTCGAGGTCGAAACGTCATGCCCAGAGTGTTGTCCGCTTACACGGTCTTCTGGCCCACTGTGGGTCGGCGGCAGGTGGCAGGCGGCAGGCCGGGGACAGGGATGGCGGCGGTGGCGCTGTCACGTGCAGAGTATGACGGAGCGGAGCGCGTCCCCGGGGAGCGCGCTGCAGGCTGCAGGTCGGGCACCCCGACGCACCCGGCAGTAAAGGTAGCAGCGGTACAGTAATTGCTGTTGTAGTTTGGGCCCGCGCGCACCGCAGGCCGTCGGTGAAGGCCCGCCGCAGCCCGCGCGTGGTGAAGCTCGCGTTGCTTGGTGGAGCGCGACGTGTCCGTGCGCAACAAAGGCCGTGTCTGCATGGCCATCTCTGCACCGATACGTCATTGTTGCACGGACGTGTCGTGCGGCGCCGCCCCGTGGCGCGTGAAATCGCTGTGAGGCGCGGGCACCGCCATGACGCCGCCATGACGCCATGAATGCATCCGCCAGCCGTTTTGACGCTTGGCGGCGTGCTGGCGTGCTGGCGGCCTGGCTGCGTCCCAATGGCCGTGCGTCGTGTGGGAGGGGACCGCCCCGCTCATCGCACACTGAGCAGAGTGAGACCGTGTGGACGCATCCCGGCAACAAAGACCTATCTGTATAGAGATTGCCGCACAGATAGGTCTTTGTTGCCCGGACTCGTCGGTGCCGAGTCGGCCTGCTGCCCCGCGGCGCCGCGCCCCCGGGCAGCAGCCTCAAAGGCCGTGGGAGCCGCCGCGGCGCGAACGAGGAGCGATGAGGGTGGGCGATTACGCAAGGTGAGGAGGCGATGGAGCGACGTGTCCGCGCAACAAGGGCGTATCTGCACAGTCATTGCCATGCAGATACGCCTTTGTTGCACGGGCACGTCGGGAGGGCGGTGGCGGGGAGGGGCACGGACGCGCACGGAAATTGGCAATTCTTGCCCCTTTCCCCGCGCCCCCGCGCCCCGCCCCCCTCGTCGTCCCCGGCGTCCTGCTAGCCGGACCGCCGCGCCGCGCCGGTTCGTCGCCGGATCGAACCGGTGCGCCGCGCTGCGCCACCCCGCGGCTCCTGGCCGGCATTTTAGCACTGCATCGGCGCGGCGGGCGCTCGGCGTGGAGCGGACGGCTGGACCGCGATACGGACCAACTCGTTCGCCTCCCTGCCGCGTGGCGAGGGAGGCCGCGTGGACCTGCTCGACCTGCTCGACCTGCTCGACCTGCCACGGACACGTCGTGCGGCGCACCCCGCGGTGCCCCGTGGCGCTCGGTGGCACTCCGTGGCGGCCGCTCGTCGCTCGCAGCGCGCGAAGTGGGCCAGAAGACCTGTGGCGGTGACCGAGATTTGGACATGCTTCCACCCTTAAATAGTGCCAGAATCGAGTACATGATCACCCCATCGTCTGCTCTGCGACGAAGGAAGCCGTCCGTTTGTGCGGTCATGCCTACGCGCGATGTGGCAGAATGTAACAACCCAGGCGATTGAAACGTGTCCAGAGTTTTGGCCGCCCACGCCGTTCTTCTGGCCCGCTGTGACGCGAACCTTTTAATCATGGTAATGGCCCGGTGGTCGCCGGCCAGCTCGGCCCTCTTCATAAGCGGGGCAGCAGCGGCGCCGTGCCGTGCCCCGGGCAGCCAGCAGCCTGCCAGTAGCCTATGGTGGGGTGGGGCGGCGGGGCGGCGGGGCCACTGAAGTTACGCCGCTCCACTGGAGGCGTCGTTCGCACTTTTCTTGGCCGCGTTATTTCTTCCCTGACGGGAATGACGGACAGGTTCAGGACAACAGCGATGTCCGGAACGTGTAGTTTTTGTTTCAAAGTCGACAGGCTACGGACATCGGCCTACCTGTCCGAGATATGTCCTGAATGTCCCAGTCGTGTCCTGATTCCCTGATCTGAGTATGTCCGAACCCTGTCCTGGATGTCCTGAGAGTGTCTGAACCCTGTCCTGGATGTCCTGACATTGTCCGGGACCTGTCCTCAATGTCTTGACACTGTCCGGGACCTGTCCTGGATGTCCTGAGTGTCGAGACCCTGTCCTGGATGTCCTTATAGTGTCCGGGACCTGTCCTCGATGTCCTTATAGTGTCCGGGACCTGTCCTCGATGTCCTGACACTGTCCGGGACCTGTCCTCGATGTCCTGACACTGTCCGGGACCTGTCCTCGATGTCCTGACACTGTCCGGGACCTGGCCTCGATGTCCTGACACTGTCCGGGACCTGTCCTGGATGTCCTAAGAGTGTCTGGACCCTATCCTGGATGTCCTTAAAATGTCCTGGACCCTGTCCTGAATGTCCTAAAACTGTCCGGGGACTGTCCTGGATGTCCTGAGGGTGTCTGGACCCTGTCCGGGACCTGTCCTGGATGTCCTGACACTGTCCGGGACCTGTCCTGGATGTCCGGAGACTGTCCGGACCTTGTCCTGGATGTCCTGAGACTGTCCGGACCCTGTCCTGGATGTCCTGAGACCGAGGGGGCAACCACTCGTGAAATCCTGTGTACACTTTTGCCTGAAATCTTTAGTGAAATCTCAGAATCTTGGAGAGAAATCCCCTAAAAGTTGTCAAAAAAGTAGTAAAATAAGCAAATTTTACAAAATTTGTGATGTGAAATCAAGAGAAATCTTGTGAAATCTCTTCTTAGGTGAAATCTTGTGTACACGAAATTTTGAAGTGGTTGCCCCCTCGCCTGAGACTGTCCGGACCCTGTCCTGGATGTCCTGAGACTGTCCGGACCCTGTCCCTGGATGTCCTGAGACTGTCCGGACCCTGTCCTGGATGTCCTCCGACGTGTCCCAGGGACCAACTGAAAATTCTTAGTTCTCTAATCGACTGTGTTGCCGGTTAGCAATACCCCTATAAAGTTATATCAATCGAATCGTCTTGACAGCCCGCGTCGAATAGAGAAATAAAAATCTTTACACCCAGTTTTCGACCGTTTTGCCGGTTCGCAAGACCCCTATAAAGTCATATCAATCGAATCGTCTTGACAGCCCGCGTCAGATAGAGAAATAAAAATCTTAAACCCAGTTTTGACCGTCTTGCCGGTTTCGCAAGACCCCTATAAAGTCATATCAATCGAATCGTCTTGACAGCCCGCGTCGAATAGAGAAATAAAAATCTTCACACCCAGTTTTGACCGTCTTGCCGGTTCGCAAGACCCCTATAAAGTCATATCAATCGAATCGTCTTGACAGCCCGCGTCGATTTGAGGAATAAAAAATTTTCTGTTAGTCCCCTCGGACAGTCTCAGGACATCCAGGACAGGGTCTGGACAGTCTCAGGACATCCAGGACAGGGTCCGGACAGTCTCAGGACATCCAGGACAGGGTCCGGACAGTCTCAGGACATCCAGGACAGGGTCTGGACAGTCTCAGGACATCCAACAGTCTCAGGACATCCAGGACAGGGTCCGGACAGTCTCAGGACATCCAGGACAGGGTCCGGACAGTCTCAGGACATCCAGGACAGAGATCCCGGACAGTCTCAGGACATCCAGGACAGGGTCCGGACAGTCCCAGGACATCCAGGACAGGGTCTGGACAGTCTCAGGACATCCAGGACAGGGTCCGGACAGTCTCAGGACATCCAGGACAGGGTCCGGACAGTCTCAGGACATCCATCAGGACATCCAGGACAGGGTCCGGACAGTCTCAGGACATCCAGGACAGATCCCGGACAGTCTCAGGACATCCAGGACAGATCCCGGACAGTGTCAGGACATCCAGGGACAGATCCCGGACAGTGTCAGGACATCCAGGACGGGTCCCCGAACAGTGTCAGGACATCTATGACTGGGTCCAGACAAGCGGGATGCAACCAGGACAACGGCCAGGACAAGTGGAACGCACCTACAAAATTCGGACGCGGCCAGAGACTCGGGGACATCCCTGGGACATGATTTTGGGACATTCATGATCAGACGCGGAGAAGGGCACAGTCCGAATATGCAGGACACGTTCTGGACACCCAGGACGCCTCTGCACCAGACTACCATTACACGCGTGGGGACTTAGGGGAAAACCCGGACGATGCCATAGGGACACGCAGAAGCCGAATAACGATGTTCACCTCAACGAATGCCACAGGCCGACGTGGTTCGCAAAGTGTGTGGCCCGCCCTTAAATACACGAAGTTCTCTATTACGCCACCAGGGCGCGCTTTCGATCGTAGCATTTTTCATTCTTGA
This sequence comes from Ambrosia artemisiifolia, assembly GCA_032199755.1. Classification (NCBI taxonomy): domain Eukaryota; kingdom Viridiplantae; phylum Streptophyta; class Magnoliopsida; order Asterales; family Asteraceae; genus Ambrosia; species Ambrosia artemisiifolia. Next base: position 7,676 of record JAQQBG010000326.1, on the reverse strand, counting down.
TGGGCGAGAGTCTCAGGACATCCAGGACAGGCCCTGAACAGTCTCAGGGCATTCAGGACAGGTCCCGGACAGTCTCAGGACATCCCGGATAGGGTCCAGACTCTCAGGGCATCCAGGACAGGTCCCGGACAGTCCTCAGGACATCCAGGACAGATCCCGGACAGTGTCAGGACATCCCGGATAGGGTCCAGACAGTCTCAGGCCATCCAGGACAGGTCCCGGACAGTCTCAGGACATCCCGGATAGGGTGCAGACAGTCTCAGGCCCATCCAGGATAGGGTCCAGACAGTCTCCAGGACATCCAGGACAGGTCTGGAAGTCTCAGTATGTTCAGGACAGTGTCCGCACAGCACACCCAGGGACGCCCGGGGACAAGGTTCGGACATACCTTAGGAAGTCCAGTACGGGAAGTGGACGCAATCAGGACATCCAGGACAGACACAGCAAGGACGGACGAGCGATAGTCATGATCAAGGATAGATTCAGGACACCATGCATAAGCTAAGGACATTACCGATGTGGCCGAAGAAGGCAGGAAACAAGATTCGGACATCGAGGACGAAGTGGGGACACGTGCGACAAGAGACTCATAAGACCTGCGACAGAGTCAGGACATGGTGGACGTACTTAGGACACCGCGGGTGTGACGGATAGGGCACACGGGACAAGGTCGTGACATCGGGGACAAAATGCGGACACGCGGACCTATAGACCGTAGGAGCACGCTGACAGATTTGGGACATTGCGGACAATGCCGGGGACGCAGCAGGACGCATCCTATACACTGAGGACAGGTTCAGGACACTGCGCTGTCCAACCAGTGTCCGGCATTCCCGTCAGGGTTTACAGAATTGTATTGCTGCGCGACGTATCCCAGCAACACGACCTGTATCTGCCTAGCCATTGCCGCATAGATAGGTCTTTGTTGGCCGGACACGTCGTGCGCTGCCGTCCGTCGTCCGCGACTTGCTGGAGGCCGCGCGGCTGCACAGGTCGCGCCTTTCAAGACGCGCTCGGCGGCCGCGGAACTTTACAGGGGAAAAAGAGAAAGAAAGAATGATGACAAGAATAAATTCGGCCGGTACCCTTCAGGCCGGGGGGATGAATGGCTGAGATCGGGGGTGGGGCCGAGAGGCACTAGGCACGGCACTACGACGTGTCCGGGCAACAAAGACCTATCTGTATGGGTATTGCCGCAAAGTTAGGACTTTGCTGCACGGACACGTCGACTAGGCAGGAGGGAGGCACGGTGACGCAGCCCATAGTCAACACAAAGTTGTCTCGCTGAGGAGGAGGGATTGGGGTCGGCGGGGGGAGGAGGGCAGAGGGCTGGCCGTGTGGGGGGGGTCGCGGGGAAGCACCGCACTGTGGGCCAGAAGATCATTGTTGGCGGCCAAAACTCTGGGGCGGTATGTTTCGAACTGAAGCGAGTCGTTATTGGAGCTGCAATCGAGCGTATGGCCCTATCAATCGATTCCTAGTTCGGAGAACAAATCGATTGGTAGAGTCAAACGCTCCATTCTTGCACCATTGAACGACTCTGGGGCTCCCAACACGCAGAGTCGGTCTTCTGGCGCTCCACCGTGCGCCGCGCGGGGAGCGAAACAAAAATTGTAACGGCGCCTCAAGCTTTTCGTGTCCCCTCTCCCCGGGGCGTCGCGGGCCGCGCAAAATATTATGATGGCGGCTCGCCCGGCACGTGCTGAGGTGAATAAAAGGGGAGGGGGGGATAGCGTGCAGCCTCCCTTAGCGCCTCGCTCCTTCGCCAGGGATACATTGTCTTATTGAAAGACGCACGCCATGCCGCCTCGCCTCACGCCCGCGCACTCAATCGTGCGTGCCTGGCGCGCCCGGGCAAAGCGGCTTTCTTGTCCGCAGCCTTTTTGGGAGTCCGTGTGCGCGCGAACCTACCTCAAAAAAGAAGGGAGCAGTGCCTGTGTGTGTGTGTGTGTAGGTGTGTGTGTGTGTGTGTGTGTGTGTGTGTGTGTGTGTGTTGCACTCTGGTAACAGAGAGGCGCCATACTTTGCCACACTCATGTCTCTCTTTCGCACTCTGCCGTGCATGCCCCATGCCCGGGGGTTGTGGCCGAGGTTGTGGCGGCCCCGGCCAGCCAGGGCGGGATGACGGCTAGCCGGCCGAGTGTCTGCGGATGGTGCGGACGGAGGGCCCGCGCATGCGAGAGGAGCGTATGGAGCGCTCGACGTGTCCCCCGGCACCAATGACCTACCTGCATAGTGATTGCCGCAAAGGTAGGTCTTTGTTGCGCGGGCGCGTCGAGGTGGGACGGTCTGCAGCACTAAAGGGGGTGAATAAATTGGTCGCCCTGTTCGGAAACGACGCCTGCTCTCCGCTGGACTCGCCTGCGGTCGCTCGCGCGCGCGCACACCCACACACACACCCCACACACACACACACACATGCATACACACACGGACCACGAGGCTGCCACGCCCGCCCGTATTCCTATAACGGATTCAGCCTGGAATATCTGACCGCAGCCCGTCGGTCTCTCGTCGTTGTTTGACCCAATTCAATCGCCGGCAGAGTGGAGGGGGGAGAGGAGGGGGCTGTGTTCTGCATGGATGCGGGCGAGGCTATGGCCGCGCGTTGATGGAGCCATCGAGAGCCTCCCTCTTTCATGTATGGGCGGAGGAAAAACAATGGGTCCGTTGAACTGTCCCTCCGATTGCACCTGTACTGTATCGGATATCCCTTTTTTCCGCCGCTGTCTGTGTTTTGCTTTCTGAGTTAACTCGCTGCGCAACGCGTTTGGACTGCATCGGACAGAGCAGCCACTGCCTCATCATCCCCCCCTACCCGCGGGTGCTTGTGGAGTTGTCTGGCCGCGGAGCAGCGTGGGGTGGGCAATGCCCCAGGCTCTGGTAGGTGCGGCCCGCTGGGCAGGACCTTCGCGAGCACGGGCCAACGTGCAGAGGGAGGCGCTGTGAGTCTGTGCCGCCACTCCCCTGCGGCGCTGGCTTGAGCAGCAGCCCGGGCGGAGCAGGACGCCGTCGAGCGCTCCTCCGTCTCCGCCGTCGCCGGCCCGGGGGACTGGGGGTTACTTATTCATAACCAGCGGCAGGTATACCCGCGTCGTGGCGCCGCCGCGACGTCTAGTCCGTCAGATTGGCCGGAGAGTCATGGGACACGCCAGCGTAATCCACCGTGGGCTCCCCTATGCACTTACGCTGTTTTGTCCGATGGCCGCAGAATGGGGTCAGGCGATCGCGCGGTGGCGCATCAGCCCCTTCCCGGAACGCGGCAAATACCGTTGGGAAAAGCGTGCTGCTTGGCTAACGTGGAGCCGCTCCAGACTGTGTCCATCTTCCCTCCTGGCGCGTCTGTTCCGGCGCGAACGCTCCTCAAGGGGAGTCGATTTTTTCGGTGGGGGAGAGGGGCGCTGTGGGTTTCCGGCGCTGACCCACCCTCGCGCGGGTCGCTAGCGGAGCGAAAAACTGCTGCGCGGGGTAGTTTCCACAGCTCCGCGTCCTTCTCCCTCCACCTTTGCTTTTAATTGGGGTGGGGGGTGGGGGCATTCTCGACGTGTCCGTGCAGCAAAGGGCGTATCTCTACAGTCATTGCCATACAGATACGTTGCACGGACGCGTCGCTCGCGTCGCTCTGTCGGCAGCGTCTAACGAGTGCTCCTGCGGGCCTTCCATTGTCACGCGCGAGGCGCCCGTTATCCGCCCGTCGGCGCAGTCCCAGCTGGCCGAGCCAAGTTCTGCCCCAACGGGGGCGTAAAATTCAAATTATGGGAGCGCTTGCCCGGCTCCGCGGCCCGACACGTTCACTGCGCCTGGCTGTCCGGTCCGGGTCGGCTGGGGAGGCTGCCGATTCCAGGCCGGCGACAGCGCGACGCGTCCGTGCGACAAAGGCGTATCTGCATGGCAATGACTGCACAGATGCGCCAGAGGCCCCGCTGGAATCAGTGGCCACTAAACGGAGCTCTTCTTGTCCGTGGCGCTGTTGCCGATGCTGCGCGGCGTTGCCGGCGTTGCCAATGCGGGCTCGGCGTAAACGCTGCGGTGGCGGCACGGTGCCTGGTATGGCGTAGCGGCGGTGCGCTGGCCTGCGGTCTGATTGCTGTCTCTGTCCTGCCTGCTCGGGTCCGGCACAGTGGGCTAGGAGAGCGTTGCTGGCGGCCAAAACTCTGAGCATGTTGCTATCTCCTGAGTCATTAAATAGTGCTCCAATCGAGCGTGCGGCCCCATCAATGGATTCCTCGTTGGCAGGACAGTTGACCGGTCGTGACAAACACCCGATTATCGAGCCCTATAGTGACTCTGATTCATGCTTTGGACACCGACCGACCCAACTCCTCCGGCCACCGTGCCGCGCCTCTCGCCCCGCCGGGCCCCCGCCCGCCCCGCCCCGGGGAGACACACGGAAGGAAGGGTTCGACTCCTCCTACCCCTGCTCGGCTCGCCGGCGAAAAAGCGAACAACGCGACGGCGTCCCTTTGGGAAAAAAGCAATTAAGTTACGTCCCACATCGTCGCAGGGAAAAGGGGGTTCGCTGCGCCGCTGCGCCGCTGCGCCGGGCACCGTGCGGGGCTCCTGTTGTTCAAAAAGATTAAGAGGAACAAAAGTTGTGCGGGCAGATTAAAAAAGAAGAAACCTCGCGATCCAGCCCTGCAGGGAATTAGCCACCACGGGCCACTGCGCTTTCGTCCCGATGCTGGCGATGCTGGCCATCGATCTGGAGGGGGAGGGGGGCTGCGGGGGGCTGCGGGGGCGGCCATAAATTACCCGAGGCTGTTGTGTCGGACAAAGGCCCCCAGGCCAAGGTGCGAGAATTATGGGGGCCGCGCGAAGAAGTGGCTTCCAAGTGACAGGGAGAGGGCAGACGCGCGACGCGCCGACGCGCCGGACCGAGCTTTACCAATACTCACTATATTGTTCCTCGCGAACGATTTACCAGCTTCAGAGAGGCATCGGCAGCCTCGTGTAGTGCAAGCTAGCGGCAAGCTCGCCTGAAAAAAAAAACACAACTAAACACAATGATTTGAGCCAACTAGTCCATCAGTTGATTGTTGATAGAGAAAGATTGTACCTCGTGACACAGACAGTTTGCTGTCAACACGCACTCAGTTTTTGGATAACCTCTCAATGTTTGATGATTCAATCCATTTAACGATCTAATTTGGTTCGAAAGCGAACTTTTTTTTTTACGAGCCAAGAAGTGTTTTGTTCCAGGAACAATTTTTTTCGCTTGTCTAAAATCATTTGAAACAATTGCTTGCTCAATCTAATTGTTTTCGTCGTGTGTGGCAAGCCGACGGCAGCAGGTGGGGCGTCGCGTCGTCGTCCGGGGTGTCACGCTCGGCCGCACCACTCCTCCCACGAGATCACCCACCGACCGTGCGGAGCGCGGGCACAGTGGGACAGAAGACCAGGGATAGACAGTGTCTCCTCGCCCACTGTGCGGACCGCTGCGGGGGTGGGTGGGGTGGCGCGGCGACGCCCAATCCACTGGACCAGTCCGCTGGGCCGTGACGTGTCTCTGCGCCTCGCAGTGAATAAACGAATCAATTCATTCGCGTAAAAAAGAGGCGCGCTGGCTGCGCCAATGAGAGCCGTTCGCACGGATTGCGGCAGCGGCGCAGCGGCGCAGCGGCGCAGCGGCGCAGCGGCGCACGAGGAGCAGCGTCATCGGGTATTCGCGAGCCAACTTTCCCTGTCGGATCCTCAAGCTTCATATCTTATTCCGGCATTACCCGCGCGCCAAGATGATGCAGAAATTGGATGTAGGCGGCAGGCTCGGATTGGCCAGGGCAGATACGCAGAAAAATCTGCCGGGGGCCCTCGGCCTACCGCGGGGCCCGCGGGGGCCCCGGAGGTGTTGGTGTTAGTCAGCTGCGGGCGGGGCCCGCACGCTGCAGGGCCCCGCGGTTTCATGTCACCGTCACGCGGAGGTCGGCGCGTGCGCGTGCGCTGGGCCGTGGGGGCTGTGCCGTTGCCGTAAAATGCCAGGGCAAGCGCTTGGAGGGACAAGCTCAAGAATTCTGTTGTAAATGTGACTCATACTACGAATGTATGAATGAAATATTTTAATTCTTTTTCAAAAATTATTAGGTTTTTATTTAGCCGCATGCCCTTAAGCCCTTTGACCATATTTCGGAGCAAAAATAATTTGGGGGGTGGGGGTTATCCACCGATAGGGGCCCTTTGCGGTCTCATCCGCCGGGGCCTTTGGGGGGCCAATCCGACCCTGGTAGGCGGAGGGCCGAAGCGGGAAAAGAAAAGAGGGATCTGCCGCAGCGTGAAGCATTGGCGCGCGGAAAGCCTCCGCCCGTCTCATGCGGCGGGAAATTTAAATGTTGTGAAGTTTGAACGGCGCGCAGGATAGGGGCCGGATAGTGCCGGGCGCGCGTAAATCATTGATAAGGCTCGGCACAGCCGAAGGCGAGGCAGGGCAAGGCACGGCCAGGTGGGGGTTTTGTCTTGCGAGGCACTATGGGGGCTGGCACTGCCATGGCAGGGGGCAGGGGTGGCCCAGCGTGCAGGGCCACGCCAGGAGCAGGACTGGGGAGGGCCGTGAATAGGTGCTGGCTCGAGGCTGCAATGCGTGCTCCAAGACTTCTCTCACAAGGTCCGTGCAGAACGGCCGCAAAGATTCCCGGAAAGGGGGTGCTTCAGGTGTCTGAGAAACCGTAGGAGTGTGATTCTCGTGTTCCCGAACAGTCCAATAGGTTCCAGGAGGACTCGTCGTGGATGATTCCAGGAGCTTGTCCTGCCCTGCCCTGCCCCATCGATCGCCTGGACATTTCCATGCAGGGCGTGGCGGGGCGTGGCGGGGCGTGGCGGGGCGTGGCGGGGCGGGGCGGGGCGCGGAGTTGCACGCCCTCCCGGGGGCCTAACCACTCTGGTATTCAGAGGCGAGCCCGATATTACCCGTTGGCCGGGTCGGCCGCCACGCGCGACGTGTCCGCGCAACAAAGGCGCATCTGTACGGCAACGTCTGCACAGATGCCCGTTTGTTGCACGGCCACGTCGCGCAGCGCCACGCGGGAAGCGCCAGTGCCAATCGCCCAGCCTAGGCCCGAGCCTTGCCACAAAGAACGCACCGTTAGTGCGACGTCAGCCCGACGTGTCCCGGCAACAAGGACCTATCTGTATGCCTCTTGCCGCGTAGATAGGTCCTTGCGGGCTGCCCGGACGCGTCGCGCCCGGCCGAGGGGGCATATCGAATTCGGGGCGCACACACGCCCGCGCAGAGCCACTCCTCCCCGATAGCGGGCCGCTGGGAGAGGGACGACGGTCTCGGAGTGCTGTTGCGCCGTCCCGCCGCCCCACCGTCCCCGCCCCCAGTCCCGGTGCTGCGCTGCCAAGTGCCGCCAGGGTCAGGTTGGCGTGGCCAGGCTGGGGGCGCGAACGCCGAACGCCGTGCTGCCGCGCTGCGCTGCGGCCGGGACGATTATTTACGTGGTGGAAGAGAGCTTGGAAGTTTCTAGCCCACGGTACATTAACCCTGCGCTGCAGGAAGGCTGCTGGCTGGCTGGCTGCCGGGTTCCTAGCACGCTGGAGGAGAGCAAGTGCGGCCACCGCTGTGGACTTCCTGGCCTGGGCGAGGAGTGCTTGCTGGCGACTCCACACGGCGTTAGAAGGGACTGTCAGACCCAGGGAGGCCTTTCGCTGTTTCACTCACACTCCCGTACTATGTACTTTTTTGT
>JAQQBG010000325.1:0-39671 GCA_032199755.1 Ambrosia artemisiifolia | reverse complement strand
AAAATAACTGAAATTGGAACGGACCTTAAATGGTATTACAAGGGTTGTAGTTACTGCAGATGCAAAGTTGACAAAAAATTTGTTTCTTATGAAAGAGACGATGGTAGTATTGGTGCAAAAGAAGTATTTAAATGCACAAATGTTGGCTGTGAAGGAGGTGATGATATTAAAGAAGTTATAAGGTAATGTTGAGTTTTCACAATATTATATTATATGTTAAAAATAAATTTAATTTATAAATAATTCGCTATGTACAACAGGTACAGAATATCTTTAAAAGTAGATGATGGATCTGGAAGTATAACAATGACCCTTTTTGATTATGAAGCGGCTAAGATGTTTGGTAAAACTGCTAAGGATTTTGTTGATGAAGAAGAGGAGGTTAATTTAAGATTACATATATGTGTTTAATTTGTTTAAATAATTAATTTTCGTAAATTTATATTTTAATTATTTTTTTGTAGATGATATACAAAGATCAAGTACCACCTTCGTATCCTAAAGAGTTTGATGAATTCATTGGGAAAAAGTTTGCATTCATTATAAATGTTACTCCGTATAACATTGATCATCCAAATTCTCAGTTTGGAATATCAATGTTAACAAATGATGAAATCTTGGTTTCAAAAATAAATAAAAAGTGGGATGTCGAAAAGGTAACGTTAATATTTTATTTTACACATAATATTTTTAATGGATAATTCATATAAAGTTTTACGTTTTCTTTATAGGTTCAAGCAAAATTCTTAATTGATGGAGATGGTAATATGGAGTTTAAAAATACTAATGAAGAGGTATGTTACAATAGTCTTTGCTAAATAATTAATATTTGAAAAACAAGTTTTATATTTTTATATAACTTTGTTACGTTTTTTAAAATGTCAGGATAACATGTCTTCAACTAATCCAAAAGAGAGTGAAGTTTTTGAATTGAAGAAAATTTGTGCTGAAGAAAATGTTTCACATCTAGACAATTCTGAAGATGATGTTTATGAAGTCGAAGGTCCATCATCAATTGGAACTACCAAAAGAAAGATATTGAATGATGAAGATGAAGGACCAAAAAAGAAGTTTAAACTCTTGATTCCTAAAATTGAGAAATAATTTATGTTTTAACCTTTAATGCTTTGTTTTTGTTTGATTTTAAATTTGACACTTGACATTTCAATTTATATTAATTTTTGCATATTCTTAATAAGATGAACAAATTCCAGTTTACAAATATGTTATTCTCATTTACAATGTGTTAGTAATTGCATTGTGAGTAATGTATAGGTTATTTACGTTAATAATAAGAAATTTATTTATTAAATATGATTTAAAATTTTCTGAACATACTTCTATCATGTTCAAAATAAAGCAACAGAATAAATTAACATATTGATATGATGTAATAAGTCTCAGGGATTAAAGTTGTAATAACTAAAAGCTAAGGGTCGTTTTGGTAATAGTTCATAGTTTGGTTTGGGCGGGAAAAGTAGTTACAGGTTGTTGATTGTATGGTTGTTATATAGGTGCAATTTATCATAATAAAAATCATCGATCATTTTGGCTAATTTCTTCTTCCGTTGTTGTCTAAACTGTTCGATCCTTATCAATGGTATCATAGCCAGTTTCATTGAATTTTGATGTAAGTTGTGTATTCAGTGTAGTCTAAGGGTTTATTAATTTCATTATAGGAATCTCATTCTGGTACTGGTGACAACGACAATCAAAACCCAATGTCCAATGCCGATAATGCAACGTTATACTTAAAAATATGTTTTTCAATATGTATAACTTATTCATTTTTTTATATATTAATTTTTTTTTTACTATTTAAATGGAATGTAATTATATTAGAATGTTGACATTTTTTTATATAACCTTTTTAGTTAACTTTATTTAAATGCAATTTAATGCTATGAGAATTTTGTTTTTCTTAATTATATGTGTGAAAAGATTGAATACATAAAGTTAATTGTCATAATTATATACTTAGTATCTAACTAGAATTATAAATATTTACACGGTTTACTATATTAAATATCTAACTATAATTAAAAATTTTTACACGGTTATCTATATTTAATAGGATACTTGAAAGGTTTTTTTTAGGTAATTATGATCTATATATATATACTTATAATTACCAATCTAACTACAATCCATTCCTAATACTATTGACTCTTTTAAATTCTCGAAATATACTTATAATTATCATCATCTACTTTACAACTTCTCGAAAATTTGGAAGATTCTAACATAATTTTCCTTGCATTCGTCGTACCCGGACCTTTGAATTGTCGACGTTTTAACATGTAAGTGTATTCTTACTTCAATCATATGATATTCGTGAACAAGCATATGGTAATTAAGGTTTCGTTATTGCTGTTGTTTGTCTATTTCATAACATATATTATGCTTCTTTATCATATTTCATCAATTATATATGAAGTTTTATGTTTATTTCAGTTTTTTCACACATTTAGATGAACATTATTATATTTAGGTTATAAGGTTTTGGCTGTTTTTTTTCCTGTCTTTTTAGGAACTTCTATTTTGTAATTTCAGATTTTTAAGTTGAATTATTATTTACAAATGTTATATTTTAAAATGTAGCTTCAATTATCATGGGGGAGCTTGATTTTGATATACTGTTTTTTGAAATTTTTACACGAGTTCCTGCGAAAACAGTTGGTCGTTTGAAGGTGTTATCGAAGAAATGGTATTATGAGTTGTCGACCGAAAAATTTGCAACTCTGCATCTGAAAATGATTTCAAAGGCTGAAAATAAAAAATTTATGACTATTGAAGGGTCATCAATTGTTACCTTTAAAACTGTTGTCGGCCAACATGATGCTACATTCAGTAATAGTATGCAAGTAAGGTTTAGCGATTTACAGTTTGTGTCATCTTTGGATGGATTGCTATTGGTCTGCGACAAAAATACCAGTGACTTGATTTTATGGAATCCCACTACAACACTTTTTAAGATTGTATCTAATAGTGAATATGGTCATTCCTACAACTACCAACATGATGCTGCTGGATTATTTGTGGATTCATCTAATGACTACAAGATACTACATATAATGCGACGTGGTGCTATTATCACTCCTTATGTCTACTCAAGGAGATCTTCATCATGGAGAGCTTTAGGTGTCTTAGATGAAACAAGGTACAGTACAACTGATTTTGTTTGGTCCAGTGGTACATTCTGCAACAATTCTCTGTTTTTTACAGTCTCAAAGTATTGGTCCGATCATGAATGCTTAATCGTGTCATTTGATGTATCTCAAGAGACATTCAAAAGGATATCCTTACCAGTAGTTCAACAAAATTTGATTCCTCAGTGTCATATTTTAAGAATTGAGGATACACTTCACATGTTTCTGATTCGAGGTTCCGCTGATTTGGATGTCGAACTTTGGAAGTTGGATTCATCCAACTGGATTAAGGTATTAACTTTCTCAAATGTTCGTCAAGTTAATGTTGATCAAGTCCTCAAGGTTAGAGATGTGGTCAATGCTGGTACATGGTTCCTGATGGCAGAGTGGGCGCAGTTTTTCGAAGTTTTCATGGATGTTGATCAACTTCAATATCTTTTTCATGCTGATACCTTTCGTGGATTAACAGGAGCGATGTTCTACGAATCAGTTATTTCACCTTTTGTTTAGTTATCTTTAATGTGTGTTTATGTCTTATGGAAGTTGTAATCTTTATGTCTATTTTATTTTCTGCTGCAATAGTTATGTTTTGAATGTTTTGTATTACAACAATATCAAGTATTTTATATCAATATTAGTTTAATGTTTTACATATCTTTGCATATTAATGTTATTCTCCTATACACTGTGTTAGTAATTGCATAGTGTATAATGTATAGCTTATTTACGTTATTAATAACAAATTTTTTTATTAAATATGATTTAAAATTTTCTGAATATACTTCTTTCATGTTGAAAATATAGCAACAGAATAAATTAACATATCAATTTTTGTTTTAAAATAGAAACACAATACAATTCACCCATAAAATTAAATTTGTCAGCCCATTAAATAATTTGCATTGGGCTTGAATATGTGACAAAAACAATTCGTGAATTTTGTAGTGGATAATGGGCTTCAATATTTGACAAAAAAGCCTTCATTCTAAGTTTAGTTTTATAAACTTTATTACTAAACATTTAATTCGAATAATTTACTTAAATACCTTTAAGATAAACATATTGTTATAAGTTTTAAATTATAATATTTTAATATTGGTTCTAAAAGATATATATGTTTAAAAAAGATATGCATATCTTTTAATATTGTAATTTAAATAAAAGATATAGTTTCCAATTTACCTACCAAACCTTAATAGAAAACATATTATAAATACATCTTTTGTGAAACAAACAATTAATCATTCTAACAGTCTCCTCGTGTTCTGCTTAAAGATTCATAAACCAGGTTCATATTCTTCTTAAGTTTTTAGTGTTTGAAAAAATCTTAAACTTTGTACTACTCTTTTATTTGATTACAAATTTCGATTAGATATTAAACATCATTGGCCGAGTAATGTATTCTGCCAAACTATGTTTTAATAATTTATTGTTAAAAACAATTTTATAAACATTATTTAGCTTAACATTGACTATGATAACTTACATATATTTGAATTATATTGCTTTTTATAATTATTAATGATTGTTTACTTTATCAAATAGTGAAATCATGGCAACAAACCCAATCGTTTTCATCAACGATGTTAAACCAAGGAAAAGGAACACAAGTCTTAGGGTCAGAGTAGCAAATCTGTGGCGTAAAAAGATGAATGGAGCAGAGAACAAAACTTATCGTTTGGATATGATACTAATGGATGAGATGGTCAACACTATTTTCTTTATGTATATATTATAATTTATTCATTTAATAATGACTAACAAGTATTTATTCAATTTTGTAGGGTGACTTTATATATGGAAATTGTATGCACACAATGTTGGAAAGATTTGATAGTATGCTACATCTTGATGAAACAGTTTACATAAACAACCCTTTTATCTCTAAAGATAATACTAAACAACATGTTGACTTTGATAAAAAGATTTCTTTGAATGATCAAACAAGTATTGTCAAATGCCACAACTGGGAAGGGCCTAAATTTGCTTTTGATTTTCTTTCTTTCAAGATTCTTAATCAGAAAATATTGAAGAATAATACAAAAACTGGTATGGTTATTTTATTGTGTTTACAAAATTCGTATTATAATTAAGTAATTTTAAATAACAAACATTGTTATATAATTAATTATTATACAGACTTTATAGGGTATGTGAAAGTGTGTTACAACTTAGACTATGTTGACAAGAAGAATGGAATGAAGGCTCCAAAAATAAATTTCAAACTACGTAACCTTGAGTAAGAATTTGTTACAGATTAATAAAAATTTTATGTACTTATAAATTTTATATAACCTTTTGTATGTTACCTTTTATTAAAACAACAGTGGAATTGAAATTGATGGAAGTTTGTGGGAGGACAAAGCAGTATCATTGTCAAGTTTCATGTCTAATCCAGATCGTGATCCTCATGTCTTTTTGTTGGTACAATTTGCTACTGTTAAAAATCACCAAGGTAACGAATGTTATACATTTTTCATATATATACAATTTTATTGTTTATTAATTATATAATTTTGTATTATGTATGTAACATGACTGTCACAAACAGTTATGAAGGATCAAGGGTGTTTATTTATGAAAATATAGAAGAATTATTCTATCTGAATTATTTAATTATTTATTATGTAGGTAACATGAGTGTGACAAACAGTTATGAAGGATCAAGGTTGTTCATTAATGAAGATATTGAAGAATTATCATCTTTCAAAAAACAATAAGCATTTAAAATGTTTTAATTACATATTTACAATAATTCACAACTTTTTTGTAACTAAATTATACTAAATTACAGGTATCTTCAGAAATTTGTTGATAAAGAATCATCTGATTCATCTAACAGCACTGTTGGTTCATACATGATTTCAAATGTTGAAGATCAGTTTCTTAATCACTATCGTTTTATCATAACACCATTTGTTTCCACTATTCGTATGGTAAGTATTGTTAATAACACAATTATTTATAGTTAAGGAAATATAATTGAATATATGACACAGTAATTAAATTTTTACTTATTTTCAGGACACAAAAGTTATTATAGTTGGCAGAATAACTGAAATCCCAACAAATTTTCAATGGTATTACAAAGGATGTAACTACTGCAAATCGAAAGTTGAACGGAAATTAGTTTCGTATGAAAAACATTATTTAAAGGTTGCAGGAAAAGAAGTTTTCAAATGCACAAGTCCGAAGTGTGAAGGTGTTGAGGTTAAAGAAGTAATAAGGTAAAGTTAATACTTTAATTTAATTGTTAATTATTGTTTAACATTTACAAAAATTATATGTTTACCAATAAAGTATATGATAAACAGGTATAGAATGACATTAAAGGTAGATGATGGATGTGGCACTATAATGATGACACTTTTTGATTATGAAGCGTGCAAGCTCTTTGGTAAACCTGCAAGATATTTTGTGCAACAAGAAGAGGAGGTAAATTTTATTAACTATAAATCATTCTTGAATGAGAATTACATTATGTATATTAAAATTGTTTTCCTCTAATGTAGATGATTAACAACAATGAAGTTCCACCCTCATACCCTAAGAAGTTTGATGAAATTCTTGGTAAAAAGTATGCCTTTCTGATAAATGTTACTCCGTACAACATTTATAATACACATTCACACTACGGAATAGTAATGTTAACAAAAGAAGAAGGTTTACTTGAATCTATCTGCAAAAAGTGGAACGTCGAAGAGGTAAATATTATGCTTTATTCGCTAATTTTACTTATTCAAATATTTAAATTTCAATTTAGTCGTTCTTTATTGTAGGTCCAAGGAAGATTCTTAGTTAATGGACCTGCTGATGTTGAGGTCGCAGACATTAATGAAGATGCTGTTGGTCAGAATGAACAACTTAATGAACAAGTTTGTAACAAGAAAAGATCATTAATATGTATCCCTTCATTTATACCATATTTTTTACATAATTAAAAGCATTTTTTACGTTTTCAGGATACAATGTCTTCAACTAATGCAGCTGCAAGTGAAACGTCTACAATGAACACAAATTTTTATGCAGATGAATTTGGAAATTCAAAGCGTCCTGTTGAAGTTGTTTATGAAGTTGACGGCCCTGCAACAAGTACTATTAAGAAACGCAAGAACGTCAATGCAAAAGAAGATGGAACCATGAATAAGAAGATGAATCTGTTCATTCAAACTTAAAGAAATAGTTGATTATTTTACTTCATTTAATTTTATTTGATTTGTTTTCAAGTTTGAGATTATTTCAAGTACTTTTCTTATTTTAAATAACACTTTTGAAGTATTTTTATTATTATTATGATTTTCATTTAAAACTTTTATTGCATATTTCTTATGAATTTGTAGTAA
Source organism: Ambrosia artemisiifolia (assembly GCA_032199755.1). NCBI lineage: Eukaryota > Viridiplantae > Streptophyta > Magnoliopsida > Asterales > Asteraceae > Ambrosia > Ambrosia artemisiifolia. The sequence continues at coordinate 32,179 of JAQQBG010000325.1, read as the reverse complement.
CACTATATTCATATGAATGTTGTATATATAACGTTTTGTGATTTTTTATTACATCAATTTTTACTAATTGAAATTGAAATAAGTCCAGTAGAATTTTAATTTGGCCCATTATGTCCATAACTTTATCATGAACCCATTATTACTAAGGCCCAAATTAAGTCAACAAAATATGTAAGTCAAAACACATGTCTGTATCATCAATTGTCTAAACCCCTTCCCTCTTTTCTTACTCGCTGATATGAATGATCAACACCATTGCTTCTTCAAGTGAACAACATTGTACCGATTATCAATCTTTGTTTTAACATTATCGTCATATTATATAACAATCAGGTATTATTATCGTTTCTACAAGTTTAACAATTATAATTTCCATTTTAGGGTTTCAATCGAAAAATACATTGTATATTTACTTGATTTAGTATTTTTTAACATTGTTAGTTAGTTTTATAATTTGTATACAATATTCATCTAATATTCAACTGTATCTTGAATTGTATGATTAATTAGATGATGAATTATTTGTTTTTTTTAATTAGGGTTTTATTTTTTCTTTACTTAATGATGATTAAGTCCAGTTATATACAATTTTAAGACAACATATTTCTTTGTATTGGTAATATTACAGTAATGTACATGTTTGATAAATTTATTAGTATTATGTTTTAAGTATAAAGTGCACATAATATGTATTCAAAATGGCAATGTAATGCAGGGAAAACGGCACATAATAATCTTTCATATAACATCATCAAATTAAGTGAAACTGTAGCTTATTACTTTCTATTCAACACTCTAACTTTTCGGATATAAATTTTGCCTCATTATTTTGTTTTACAGGAACATAAACACAAACTATAACAAAAATGATTAAAGGCTTCTTCAACCCAATCCCTGTGAACAATGCGTCCTCTTTGGTATTCAACACTTTAATGGATTACAATCTTATTCTAAAATTTAAATTTTATTACAACATATTAATAACATTTTTGATGATTTAAATGTTTAACAGAAGCTCCCTGCAAGTTACAAGTTATTACATGAGCAACATCACTTCCCTGTAGGTCCTGTTATGATAATCATGGATAATGAAATGTATTGGCCTGCAACAGTTGAACATAAATCTGGGTCATTTCATATCACAACTGGATGGAACAAAGTAGTTAATGATCTTGGGATTAAAATATGGGATTTTGTTGTATTCGAATTGATTGAACATGTTACTTTAAAACTTACCCTTTTAAAGTTTGTTCAAACAAAAGATGTATCCAACAAATTCCCTTTTTGGTTTATAATACCTGCATCAAAAAAGATGGTAAGTCTTTAGTTTTCATTAATTTTATTAACAATGTTATATTTGTTCAAGTTACTAATATTTTTATTTTTTGCATTGTAAATATATAGAATTTGCCTGATGATTATATCGACCATCATTTCAACAACACTAAGTTGCCACATCAAATTGTCATACATTTTGGAGATGTGTTTAAATGGACTGTAAAACTGCAGTTTCTTAACATCAAATTTTTTTTTACTGATGGTTGGAGTACTATTGCTAATGATCTCAATTTATGCATTGGCGATTTTCTTATGTTTGAAAAAGTGAAGGATTATGAATTCAACTTAGATCTGTTTCGTGAAGATGGACAGTGGGTCGACCCTCATAATTTAGGGAATGAAGATATTCAGCTTCACTTCGAACTTTCAGATGAAGTAATTGAAATTTCAAGTGACTCAAGCGATGATCATGATAGTATATCTGAATATTCTGATCCTGATTATGAAGTCATAACAAAACTGACATATAAGTTTGTAAGTTTGTACTACTTAAGGCAACTTATCCGTTAAATTATATTTACTTTTGTTGTTTGCTTTATAATTTTGAGATATAAATTATGTTTTAATGTTTCTTATAAAAATTTTGTAGCGTTTTCCAATACCGTTTGCTAGAGATTGTGATCTTCAGAATGTTGACATCTTGCGAGTTGAAGGTGTAAATGGAAAAACTGTTTTTCGGGAATTACGTTCTGAACGTTCTGGTTCTCAAATAAGATATGCTATAACAGAATGGAAGTCTACAATGGAGAAGCTTGGTTTAAAGAATGATATGACTTATCATATTATGTATTTCCAAAGGCAAGGTAGGTTGGTATTTTCACATCCTTAGTAAGAAGATATATGTTTATATGTTTGGGTTTTAGAAGTTGGAATGTTACCAAGTTTTGTGTATTGACAATTGTCGTATATGTATGCAAGGTTTATATGATGAAGGGGATTAAAACATATGTCGTCTTTTTTCTATGTATTAGAAATTGATTAATCGTTAATATAAGTTTTTCTATGTTTGTTTATCTTGAATTTTTTTCTGTTAATTTGTATTTTCTATACATATTTCAATTTTCTTTAACTAAGGTGCTATCCTTTAGTTACCAATTGAGTTATCTTTACCTCTTTTACGTTAATTGTGTTATGAATAATTTTTAACCTTTCCAAAACCTGACAAAATCAGACTACATTAAGGTTATCACAATTACAAACACAAGTAATGGTTTACGATTACCATGATTCTTATTTAATGGAATAAAAATTAACACAATCCATTATAAAATACAATTTGCTGTCGAAAATATATATTTAAAAAATTAACACAATCCATTTAACCATATGTTTGTTTATTTTCATTACTGCCATATCTTTCGTAATAATCATTTATCAAACAATATCTTCTAGAAACTCTAATCTTTTAACTAATTTAAAAATTCATACATATCTATTACATATTTTATATAATAGTTTCTTTATTAATGAATAAAATATTTGTTACCTTACATAAATTTCTTTTATTTATATATATAATTCTTTCTTTCAAAATAAACATAAAACTTTATACAAAGTTTACAACCTTAATCAAACCTACGGTGGAAACTTGGAACAACCTCAAGGTAATGTTTTTAATATAATTTGTATGAATAAAACACATGGTTTTCCATTGTATATTTCTAAGTTACAATATTCTAAATAAAAGTCATAGTTCTGATTAAGCAATTCTGTTTCAGCAATACATAATTCACCTGTGATCGTATATACTTAGCTCAAGTCCAATTAATGTATCCAATTGTGAAACAAAATAATATTGTATTCCACTGATTTATATGATAAAACACTATTATTCTATAATCTTTGCCTCTATATACAGCTTCATATCTTTTCTATTATAAACCGGATTATAATATTTTTAACATAACTTTAGTTCATACTTTATACATGCCATACATACATCATTATATTTACTTTTTATGTACATGAAATTAATAAAATTATTTTGTAATATTTGTACAAATTTACGTTGTTTAATTGATATACAAAAGGATATGACAAAACGAAGACTTAAAGACCGTTCAAAAAGTAAAGAAGTAATATCAACGTCAAATACATTAACAGGTAATTTGTTATATTTTTTCAAATTATTTGCACTTTTATTTTTTTTACTTTTTTTTAAAGTACGTTTACTTTTAAACTTTTCAGCTACTCATGGCGCTAATAGACGTCAACTTAGAAAGATGATTCTTGATAATAAAAAACAACGAAGACTATTACAAAAAAATTTGGAAACGTCTTCTTCACTTCCGGTTTCATTAATTGTCCATGGTATTTTATGTCAATTTTGATTGTATATTTACTAATTATATTATATAATTTGTGTTGTTAGAAAGTTAATTTATTCAACAATTGCAGCTTCAGTTAACGATGCAGCTCATAGACGTAAAATTAGAAAGATGATTATTAATAATAAGAAACAAACAAAATTCTTACAAAGCATTGCTCAAACTGGATCATCAGTTTTTATACAAAATTACTTGAACAAAATTAATCAATCAGAAAATTTAACACCAAAACTTCAAGGTAAATATTTTATTTTTATCTAATTTTTATCAGTAGGACCTTCTTTTATATAAATAACATGTATAAAAAAAATTACAGTTCATGCTGCTGCTATTAAACGTCAAATGCGAAAACAAATTATGGATATAAAAAAACAGAAGAGATTTGTTCAAATGAATCCACAAATTTGTCATCAACAACAAAAAATTCCAGACGTTAATACTCCTGCTCATAGGCGTCAATTGAGAAAGACAATAGTTGCTAATAAAAAGCAACAGAGATTATCACAACTTCAGTTAAATCAACGTGAAGAAGTTGCACAAGAAGTAATAAAAGGAGTATCTCGTGGTAATTATAAATTCATAATTGCATTAAAAAGTATTCATTTTTATAACAAAAAAATAATTTTTTCCTTCTTAATTTAAACAGAGTATTTAGACCATGGAGATCAAGTTATTATATGTGAATTGTGTGAAGCAAAGTTGTGGAAGGAGGCCGCTAACAAGAGAAAAACAATGGAAAAACAAAGTTATTCAATATGTTGTGGATATGGTAAAGTCGTACTTCCGGTATTAAAAGATGCAAATCCTCAATACCAATTGTTATTTAAAGGGTTGGATTCAAAAAGCAAATATTTCTTAAATAGTATCAGACGTTTCAACTCAATGTTCTCTTTTACTTCAATGGGTGGTAAAGTTGATGAGAAACTTAATAAGGGAAAGGCGCCATGCATTTACAGATTAAGCGGTCAAAATTGTCACAACATTGGTAGCCTACTTCCAAAAGATGGAACAACTCCCAAATTCTCTCAACTTTACATTTACGACACAGAAAATGAAATTTCTAACAGGCAGCAAATTTTCAGGTATTAATATTTTTATATATTTCAATTATGTATTTTATATTTGTAATTTAATTACCTTTAATAATTACATTACATATTTTACAGGGATCAAAACAATAAGTCAGCAAAGATTGATAAAAAGTTAGATCTTGAACTTATACAAAAAATAAAAACCATGTTAGATGCTGAAAATGAGTTGGTAAAAACATACAGAATGGTCCGCGATCATATTCATCAAAAACCAGAAGTTTCTCTCAAACTTAAACTAATTTGTAATCGAGAAAGAGATGGACGAACATATAACTTACCAACTTCATCTGAAGTTGCTGCTCTTATAGTTGGTGACATCACTGATGCTGCACATAACAGAGACATTATTGTTGAAAGTCACTCAGAAGGTTTGCAAAGAATTAGTGAATTACATCCTTCTTACCTTGCTTTACAGTATCCAATTCTTTTTCCTTATGGCGATGATGGTTATAGAATTGACATACCTCATAGAGATGGTATCATAACAACAAAGAAAATACCACCAAAATGTACCATGAGAGAATTCTTTGCTTATAGGATACAAGACCGAAATGAAGGTTATTCGCTAATTCTGAATGCAAGAAAATTGTTTCAGCAGTTTTTGGTTGATTCTTACACCATGATTGAAAGTGAAAGGCTGGTATATATTCTTTCTCAACAGAAACATCTAAGATGTGACTCATATGAGAATTTGTATAAGATTGCAAAAACTGGTGATGCTGATTTAAGTAAAACTGGTAAACGAATCGTCTTACCATCTTCATTTACTGGTGGTGCACGCTACATGCAACAAAACTATTTAGATGCCATGGCATTGTGTAAATGGTACGGTTATCCAGATTTCTTTATCACGATAACCTGTAACCCAAAATGGCCAGAGGTTAAAAGGTTTCTTCAAGACAAGACAATTCAACCTCAAGATAGACCAGATATCTTGTCAAGAATATTTAAGCTTAAACTAAATGTAATTATAAAAGATTTAAAAAAAAACGAATGTTTTGGAGCTATAAATGCAGGTAATTACAAATACATTTTACACTTTTAACATTGGCTTTTTTACAATACTATATACTAACAACATTTATTCTGTGATTATAGTTGTTTACACTGTTGAGTTTCAAAAGCGTGGATTGCCTCATGCACACATTTGCTTATTCTTAAAGGCGACTGATAAAGTAATAACTCCAGATCAAATTGATTCTTTTATTTCTGCTGAAATCCCATGTAAAGTAAAAGACCCTGAGCTTTATGATTTGGTTGCTGAGTTCATGATCCACGGACCTTGTGGACCTGCTAATTTTAAATCGCCTTGCATGGTTGACAAGCAATGCTCAAAAGACTTCCCAAAAAAAATACAACCTGAAACAGCAGTTGATGATAATGGTTTTCCAGTTTATAAAAGGCGCGATGATGGCTTGACAGTAACAAAGTCAGGAGTTGCATTAGATAACAGATATGTTGTGCCATACAATAAAAGCCTTCTAAAGCGTTATCAAGCTCACATCAATGTAGAATGGTGCAACCAAGGTGCTTCGATAAAGTATTTGTTCAAATATATAAATAAAGGACCTGATCGAGCATCACTTGCCTTTACAACTGATGAAGACGACGCACACCAACCGCAAGCGCGTAATGAAATAAAAGAATACTATGATTGCAGGTATGTCATCATTATATTATCTAATTTAACAACCATACCATTTAAAATAACTGTATTTTTTTTACATTGTATTTTATAAACAGTTATTAAGCAATTACAATAAATAAAATACTTTACTTTGTTTATACATCAACATTACCAATTAAACGACAACAAATAGGATTTGTAATCTTAAGAGTTCAATTTCATTAACAAATTTTGTTATTTTTTTTTCTAAGGTATGTATCGGCCTGTGAAGCGTCTTGGAGAATTTTTTCTTTTGATGTCCATTACAGGTATCCTTCTGTTATGAGACTTCCGTTTCATCTTCCAAATCAACAAAAAATTGTATTTGGTGCAAATGAAGATGTTGACAATGTTTTAAGTAAGCGTAGTGTCGCTTCTTCTATTTTCTTACAATGGATGGTTATGAACCAAAAAAGTTCAGTTGCACGTACGTTAACGTATGCTGAGTTTCCTACTAAGTTTACATGGATAATTCCAAAAAGATGTTGGAAGGAAAGAAAGTCAGCTTTCTCAACAATTGGCAGAGTATATTCAGTGCCTCCTTCTTTGGGTGAACCTTATTTTCTACGAATTTTGTTAAACATTGTTAAAGGTCCCCAATCATTTGAAGAAATCCGAACTGTCAACGGTAAACTGTATTCAACTTTCAGAGATGCATGTTATGCAAGAGGACTTTTAGACGATGATACTGAATATGTTGAGGCAATTATAGAAGCAAGTTTTTCTTCTGGCGCTTCTTATCTCCGTTATTTGTTTGGAACGCTTCTTACATCTGAAAGTCTTTCACGTCCTGATTATGTTTGGGAACAAACATGGAAATTCCTTGGAGAAGATATATTATACGAAAGGCAAAAAAGATTTCCAGGTTTATACTTAATCTAAATTTAATGTACAAATAACATCATTTTATTACAACTTTTTCTCATAAATTGGTTTTTTTAATTTATATTTATATTTTTTTATAACTTTACTAAAATTGTATATTTAATTCTATCAGGTACACTCATTCAAGAAGAAGTCATCAAAAGTCTAACTCTTTTGGAAATTGAAAAATTTCTACGTCGAAATAACTCTACATTACAAAGATATAAATCAATGCCCTCTCCAAATACAAGAGCATTGTCAGATATTGATAACAGGTTAATCAATGATGAATTATCATTTGACAAACAACTTCTGCTTAATGAATTCAATATGCTAAAACAGTCATTGACTTCAGAACAACAACAAATCTTTGATGAAATTACCAATGCAGTGGAAAATAACACTGGTGGGGTTTTCTTTGTCTACGGATTTGGTGGCACAGGAAAGACTTTTTTATGGAAGACACTTGCTTCATCAATTCGCAGTAAAGGAGAAATCGTTCTAAACGTTGCTTCAAGTGGAATTGCATCTTTATTAATGTCAAGAGGGAGAACCGCACATTCAAGATTTCATATCCCTATTATCATTAATGAAGATACCATTTGCAATATAACACCAAATAGTGATGAGGCAAATCTTCTAAAGAAAACCAAGCTAATCATTTGGGACGAAGCACCAATGGTACATAAACATGCAATTGAAGCCCTTGATCGTACAATGAAAGATATTTTCTCTACACGTACCAATTCAGCTTCACAACTTCCCTTTGGTGGTAAAGTTGTTGTTTTTGGGGGAGATTTCAGACAGATATTGTCACACCCCGACTTTTCCCCCGGTCGGTTGTGACGTTTGGTGCCTTTGCCAACGCAGCGGAAAGATGCATCTAAGACTCTTGTTCCCTGAACGCCAATTCTAACCCTCTAGAATCCCCGATCCCAACTGTCACCTACTCCAACCGTGCCGTTCCCAAAGTTTACACCTGAAAGACATACTTAAAAGGGTCAACATAAAGTTGGTGAGTTCATAAGTTTTGCAAAATGTTACCAAATGTTCCAAGAATGTTACCGAGAGATACCAAGTTCAACGTGTCCATACTATGTTAAATGTAAACCAAGTACGCTAGCTAGGCGTATGTTTTATTACTACTACGATTGGAAAACCATTACTAACTCGCAAACCAGATGTTGTGCCCGAATAGTAAACCTGTTCCTGTTTGAGACAATATGCACCCGCCCGGCGCTCCATGCCGACGGGTGGGGTTGGTCACTCCCAATAGCGCTATTCACATTTCCCCGTTGTGCAAACCAGCACATTCATGGTTCCCCCCGGGACTTCCAAAGATCGTATAGTAAACCGTTTGAAAACCCATAGTATGACAGTTGTTACCAAATAGTTGTTTAACACATGTTTGCTCCCCCAAAAAGTGAAAACCAGGTAAAGTGGGGCCGTAAACTCACGCAACCCGTTTCATTTTCCAAAACCTTGTTCGCTTTGAGTTCCTCAGTTTTTCATAACAGAAGCATGTCTTCCCCCCGAAAACATTTACAAAAACAGTAAAGAGTGGGGTATGAACTCACCTTAATGTCCATGCTAAGCTAGCAAACAAAGCCTGAAACCTCGACCGACTTCCTCGTGCCCTAATTACCAATAAAGGACACCTTAACAGTCTATCACACATAAGCCTAGCTTATTAACCAACACGAGTCTCAAAACGTTTCAACTCGACGAACCGATCATGACTTATCTTAATTCACGTATTACATAGCACCCAAGTTGCACGCTTGTCGCTATCCGTATGTAACCAAGTTGGACTAACACCCCGAAACGTATAATTATCCTGAATCCTAGCTCGTCTCGTAATCCGTATAAATGTGTGTCCAGTATACTTACTTTTAGGAAAAATGCTCTTTAAGAAATACATGTTTAGTTATTAAAACCGATTAATAACAATTGTTACTTTATCTCAAATATTGTTTGAAAACCATCTTTATTGTCACAAATAGTTAGTCTTTGAAAACATTTTGATTTTGTATATAATACACTTGTCCAAAACACTTAGGAGAATTTACTTATAGAAATAATAGCAGTTCGTTACGCTTTGAGTTTATAAAAATTCGGGCAGAGTTTCCTCTGTTTTTGTACCAACCAGACAACACCCGTTGTCTACAATTTTCCCCATAATCAACTTACAAACACAAGTTATCAAATCCTTTAATCCACATTTCCGATTCACGAGACTATACGTTCCGACATCTACCTATACTTGATCATATAAATATATATATATACCAATATATATATAATATAGTCCAACAATATAGTCCAATTATATTTAGTCCGAGTTCGAAATCATAAGTCACGTCAAGTTAATCGTTACCAAATCGTTCGTTTATAAAGTTACCGTTTATTATTATTCGGTCCGTTCGCGAGTCAAAACTAGTTCGTCCATACCGATATATTTATAAATATCTAATATTCATAAATATATAATATTTACAAATACACAATATTTATAATTATATAAATAATAATAAATACAATTTAAAGTATACCGAAACACACGCGCGTAACCCGAAATCTGGCCCGCAAGATTCTGACCCGAGCTGACCGTAACCGCGACTGACACCCGAACCGAACCCGAACCGAACCCGAACAGATCTGACTCGTTGACCAAGACTGTCGAACTTTGACTTGAACACGAACAGATCTGAACCAGACCCGAGTTGAACCGAGACACGAACCAGACCAGCGACCAAAACCCGAACCAGATCTGCAATGAGACCCGGACCACCAACACGAACCCATCTAACCCGAGCACCAAAACAGATCTGAAGGATTCATAACCAAACCAACCCGTCACCACCTTCTAACCACCAAACCCGTCACCCACAACCACCATCGGCCGCCATCAATAACCACCATCAGCCACCCCTTCTTAAACTGAACCGAGCCACCACGAACCCGAGACCCAAACCTAATCGGAACCCTAACCAAAACATGACCAGCGTCGCCGCCGCCACTGTCCTCTTGACCCACCACCAACCGGACCAGGCCAAACACCTCCACCATCACCATCCGAACCAACACCCGATTCCTTAACACCTCCACCACCTCTTCGTAAACCCCGAACAATCAAGACCAAAACCCGATCTGGGCTTAGAAACCTGCGCCGCCACCACCATAAGGAGGGTGGTGGCCGGCCGCCGCTGCTCAGAGGGAGGAGAGAGACGATTGGGTGAGAGAGAGTGTGTAGAGAGGGAGAGGGAACCCGGTTTTAGAGTGAGAGTAGAGAGAGAGATGCGGGTTAAGGTTTGTGGCTGCACAACAAAATGAAAATGAGGAAGAAGATAATGCCTTTTATAGTTAGGGTTAGGTGTAGGTGCAGTATACCGCGTGTCGAACCCGCTTTAAACATATTTCGCTCGGTTTTGCTCAGGGTACATTACGTAATAATAAAACTTAGTCGGTTTTGTTCGATTTTTAAAACGCAACCAAACCGAGCACTTTAAATATTATTTTCGCTATATGACACGTGAAATTTAAACACGCGTTAAAATCGCGTTAATTACTCTGGTCGCGGTTTCCTTTATTTAAACGAATCGTAAGCTTCCGAAACTTTATAATAAATGACAATGATAATACTAAACCGTCGTTTTAATAATAAAAACCTCATCAGTATAGGTCCGAAGCTGCCGGTTGTCACATTCTCCCCACGTTAAAACAATTTTCGTCCCGAAAATTGCACAAGTACCAAAAGGAGTAACAAAAGAAACAAACAAAAGATAGAAACCAAGAGAGAGATTTACCCGAGTTGTCACATCATCCCCACGTTAAAAAGGAATCTCGCCCCGAGATTCATTCAGCTGCAGTGGTAACATATCTCGATTCGAATGCTTCCTTAGGAAAAAGATGAGGATACTTAGACTTCATCTGATCCTCCCGTTCCCAAGTGTACTCTGGTCCCCGGTTCGAGTTCCAGCGAACCTTAACAATGCGAATTTTGCTATGACGTAGGCTACGAATCTTGTAATCAAGAATCTCAACAGGTTCCTCCACAATCCGAAAACGATCATCAACCTTGATCTCTTCCAGTGGAACAATAAGAGACTCGTCAGCCAGACACTTCTATAAGTTAGACACATGGAAGACGTTATGTACGTTGCCGAGCTCCGTCGGTAAATCAAGTCGATATGCCACCGGTCCAATCCGTTCCAGGATCGTAAATGGTCCGACATACCGAGGGTTAAGTTTGCCACGCTTCCCAAAGCGTATGACGCCCTTCCACGGTGAAACTTTCAGAAGTACTTTGTCATCAACTTGGAATTCTAATGGCTTGCGACGCTGATCGGCATAACTCTTTTGCCGATCCCGTGCCGCTGCCAACCGTTTACGAATCTGTACGATCTTATCCGAAGTTTCGTACACTAGCTCAGGCCCAGTGAGTTGACTCTCACCCACCTCAGCCCAACAAAGAGAGGACCGGCATTTCCGCCCGTACAGTGCTTCGAACGGAGCTGCCTTGATACTCGTGTGGTAACTGTTGTTGCAAGAGAATTCTACTAACGGTAGGTGAGCTTCCCAACTTTTGCCAAAATTGATCACACATGCCCGAAGCATGTCTTCTAAGGTTTGAATCGTGCGTTCACTCTGACCGTCAGTCTGTGGGTGATAAGCTGTACTCATGTCTAGCTGGGTACCCAAAGACTTGTGCAAAGACTCCCAGAAGTGAGAAGTAAAGTGGGAGTCACGATCCGAAATAATAGAAACCGGCACCCCGTGCTTAGAAACAACTTCCTTCCGAGTTCAACCCAGCGACACTATCGTATGTTCGGGTGTTGTTGGTCGAAAATATGCTGGAGACTCTTGTGATCGGTGTAGATGGTGCATTTGGTACCGTACAAGTAATGTCTCCAAATTTTCAACGCGAATACCACTGCACCCAACTCCAAGTCATGGGTGGTGTAGTTCCTCTTGTGCACCTTGAGTTGACGAGAAGCATATGCAATTACTTCTCGCGTTGCATCAACACGTAACCGAGACCACGAATAGAAGCATCACAGTAAACAACGAAATCGTCAGTGCCTTCAGGCAAGGACAGAATAGGAGCAGAACAAAGTTTAGACTTCAGTTCTTGGAATGCTGACTCTTGTGGTTCACCCCAGTCGAATTTTCTATCCTTCTGAGTAAGAGTGGTGAGGGGTTGAGCGATCTTCGAAAACCCCTTAATGAAACGACGATAATAGCCCGCAAGGCCTAGGAATTGTCGCACCTCAGTTGGCGTCCTTGGTGCTTCCCAGTCCTTGATCGCTTCGATCTTAGCTGGATCGACATGAATACCTAGTTCATCAACCACATGTCCTAGGAATTGAACTTCGCGTAACCAAAAGTCACACTTTGAGAACTTAGCGTAAAGTTGTTCCCGTCGCAAAAGTTCCAAAACCAAACGCGGGTGTTCCTCGTGTTCGGCCTTGTTCTTGGAGTAAATCAGGATGTCATCAATAAACACGATGACGAACTTGTCAAGATACAGTTTGCAAACGCGGTTCATCAAATCCATGAAAACCGCCGGTGCGTTGGTGAGACCGAAAGGCATGACCAAGAACTCAAAATGGCCATAACGTGACCGAAAGGCAGTCTTTGCAACGTCAGCTTCCCTTACGCGTAACTGGTGATAACCGGACCTTAAATCAATCTTAGAGTAGTAGCTAGAACCCTGGAGTTGGTCGAATAGATCATCAATACGGGGAAAAAAAATAACGGTTCTTGATGGTTACCTTGTTCAACTACAACAGGGATATCGTTGATCTTCTTCTCGTTAGTAGAGGAAACAGATAGGAGTGCCAAACGGCCGAATAACCCTTTCGAAGATACTTAAGGGCTTTCATGCTGGAGATGAGACTTAGCGGAGCACCGCTCTTGATACCGTACACAGAAAGAAATTCTCCATCAGGGAGAGGAATCCGAATAACCTTGTCGTAGCAAACAATCTCAGCGCGGTACAAAGACAACCAATTCATGCCTACAACAACATCAAAACGAAGCAACTAGTACGCCAACCTTTCATTACACACCGCAGGGCGTGTCTCGATTTAAGACAATAACAAACAAACTGATGAAAATGAGGCAAGCCAAGTAAAACCATCCACTATCACTAGTCGAATGAATGTTCACCACAAGGTGCTGTATCAAATTCCAACAATTCGATTTAACTGAAGTGTCGACTCTAAAGAAACTCATCGACGAAGTATCAAAAGATTCATTGCCCACAACGGCCTGACATATCAAGACTAGAAAACAAGCATTACGAGCAACGTAATGACAAACAAATCATAAATGAAACGGTTGCTCGATGTGAAGCCCTACAATGGACCTTCACAAGTTTAAAGAATCCAAGCATACAATAGTTGACACGTGTGTACGAAAGACATGTCTAGTCCTGTGAAAAGAATAAGGAATCAACAAAATTTGATTCCTTTACGATTGAATGTTGAAGGCCACAAACACAAAAGAAGAGAGAAGTGAATCATACCCACAAGATATAACTAGGTTCTAAAACAGGAACCTTAGAAGTTCAAGGAACAAGATCATCAAGATCTTAAACTGGTTCAAGAAAAAAAACGAAGTCACAAATGACACGAACAGGGGAGAATTGGCAATCACGTCCACAACAACAAAAGAATGATCAACACTTATCCATTATTTATATATATATATATAAATATAATTATTTACAACACATAACAATATAGATACCCTCACAATAGAAATTCTTAGAACTACCAAGTGCCTGTAGATTTGCGATAACGTGACGTCTACGTTATCGAAAATTTACCTCACAAGATCATCCTATTAACCTCCATCATGAGTTGTATCACAAGCAAGCGTCACATTACATAATAGCACGTATATATCACATAATATAATGTTTGTTGTGTGCGCCACCTTTCCGAGTGCTTCTCCCGACTGCATTCCAGCTTCGCAACATCATTGGCAAAACTCGTCCAACAAACGTGACACATGTGTGCGTTCCCAATACGTCCAAGATTGAGTCAATAACCATTGGCGATACGTACTATATATACTTTAAGTAAATGCACACAGTATGTAAACCAAGAAACAATGACTCAGCTACTCTATGTGAATAACCACTCTGATATCTAAAGCTATGACTCCCAGTCCTTGTGAGATGTGCCTAGCCATCACGTGTTGTTACCCTTTCTATATACCAATATAGAAAATCCTGACTTCCTATTCACATAAGAAAACAATTGTTCCTTTCGACAAAGAAACGCACGCTGAGCTAGTGTAATTAAATACACTAATAGTCATGTAACACACTTGGCAACGGTTGGAATTTCAGTTCCTAGGCGTTCATGCTAAATATTACGTCTTAGAAATTTTTGGTCCCTACTTCAAAACAAACTCAGGTTAAAGCCTAGATATCTACCCAGACACCTAATTCGCTAAAACCTATGGCTCTGATACCAAACTGTCACACCCCGACTTTTCCCCCGGTCGGTTGTGACGTTTGGTGCCTTTGCCAACGCAGCGGAAAGATGCATCTAAGACTCTTGTTCCCTGAACGCCAATTCTAACCCTCTAGAATCCCCGATCCCAACTGTCACCTACTCCAACCGTGCCGTTCCCAAAGTTTACACCTGAAAGACATACTTAAAAGGGTCAACATAAAGTTGGTGAGTTCATAAGTTTTGCAAAATGTTACCAAATGTTCCAAGAATGTTACCGAGAGATACCAAGTTCAACGTGTCCATACTATGTTAAATGTAAACCAAGTACGCTAGCTAGGCGTATGTTTTATTACTACTACGATTGGAAAACCATTACTAACTCGCAAACCAGATGTTGTGCCCGAATAGTAAACCTGTTCCTGTTTGAGACAATATGCACCCGCCCGGCGCTCCATGCCGACGGGTGGGGTTGGTCACTCCCAATAGCGCTATTCACATTTCCCCGTTGTGCAAACCAGCACATTCATGGTTCCCCCCGGGACTTCCAAAGATCGTATAGTAAACCGTTTGAAAACCCATAGTATGACAGTTGTTACCAAATAGTTGTTTAACACATGTTTGCTCCCCCAAAAAGTGAAAACCAGGTAAAGTGGGGCCGTAAACTCACGCAACCCGTTTCATTTTCCAAAACCTTGTTCGCTTTGAGTTCCTCAGTTTTTCATAACAGAAGCATGTCTTCCCCCCGAAAACATTTACAAAAACAGTAAAGAGTGGGGTATGAACTCACCTTAATGTCCATGCTAAGCTAGCAAACAAAGCCTGAAACCTCGACCGACTTCCTCGTGCCCTAATTACCAATAAAGGACACCTTAACAGTCTATCACACATAAGCCTAGCTTATTAACCAACACGAGTCTCAAAACGTTTCAACTCGACGAACCGATCATGACTTATCTTAATTCACGTATTACATAGCACCCAAGTTGCACGCTTGTCGCTATCCGTATGTAACCAAGTTGGACTAACACCCCGAAACGTATAATTATCCTGAATCCTAGCTCGTCTCGTAATCCGTATAAATGTGTGTCCAGTATACTTACTTTTAGGAAAAATGCTCTTTAAGAAATACATGTTTAGTTATTAAAACCGATTAATAACAATTGTTACTTTATCTCAAATATTGTTTGAAAACCATCTTTATTGTCACAAATAGTTAGTCTTTGAAAACATTTTGATTTTGTATATAATACACTTGTCCAAAACACTTAGGAGAATTTACTTATAGAAATAATAGCAGTTCGTTACGCTTTGAGTTTATAAAAATTCGGGCAGAGTTTCCTCTGTTTTTGTACCAACCAGACAACACCCGTTGTCTACAATTTTCCCCATAATCAACTTACAAACACAAGTTATCAAATCCTTTAATCCACATTTCCGATTCACGAGACTATACGTTCCGACATCTACCTATACTTGATCATATAAATATATATATATACCAATATATATATAATATAGTCCAACAATATAGTCCAATTATATTTAGTCCGAGTTCGAAATCATAAGTCACGTCAAGTTAATCGTTACCAAATCGTTCGTTTATAAAGTTACCGTTTATTATTATTCGGTCCGTTCGCGAGTCAAAACTAGTTCGTCCATACCGATATATTTATAAATATCTAATATTCATAAATATATAATATTTACAAATACACAATATTTATAATTATATAAATAATAATAAATACAATTTAAAGTATACCGAAACACACGCGCGTAACCCGAAATCTGGCCCGCAAGATTCTGACCCGAGCTGACCGTAACCGCGACTGACACCCGAACCGAACCCGAACCGAACCCGAACAGATCTGACTCGTTGACCAAGACTGTCGAACTTTGACTTGAACACGAACAGATCTGAACCAGACCCGAGTTGAACCGAGACACGAACCAGACCAGCGACCAAAACCCGAACCAGATCTGCAATGAGACCCGGACCACCAACACGAACCCATCTAACCCGAGCACCAAAACAGATCTGAAGGATTCATAACCAAACCAACCCGTCACCACCTTCTAACCACCAAACCCGTCACCCACAACCACCATCGGCCGCCATCAATAACCACCATCAGCCACCCCTTCTTAAACTGAACCGAGCCACCACGAACCCGAGACCCAAACCTAATCGGAACCCTAACCAAAACATGACCAGCGTCGCCGCCGCCACTGTCCTCTTGACCCACCACCAACCGGACCAGGCCAAACACCTCCACCATCACCATCCGAACCAACACCCGATTCCTTAACACCTCCACCACCTCTTCGTAAACCCCGAACAATCAAGACCAAAACCCGATCTGGGCTTAGAAACCTGCGCCGCCACCACCATAAGGAGGGTGGTGGCCGGCCGCCGCTGCTCAGAGGGAGGAGAGAGACGATTGGGTGAGAGAGAGTGTGTAGAGAGGGAGAGGGAACCCGGTTTTAGAGTGAGAGTAGAGAGAGAGATGCGGGTTAAGGTTTGTGGCTGCACAACAAAATGAAAATGAGGAAGAAGATAATGCCTTTTATAGTTAGGGTTAGGTGTAGGTGCAGTATACCGCGTGTCGAACCCGCTTTAAACATATTTCGCTCGGTTTTGCTCAGGGTACATTACGTAATAATAAAACTTAGTCGGTTTTGTTCGATTTTTAAAACGCAACCAAACCGAGCACTTTAAATATTATTTTCGCTATATGACACGTGAAATTTAAACACGCGTTAAAATCGCGTTAATTACTCTGGTCGCGGTTTCCTTTATTTAAACGAATCGTAAGCTTCCGAAACTTTATAATAAATGACAATGATAATACTAAACCGTCGTTTTAATAATAAAAACCTCATCAGTATAGGTCCGAAGCTGCCGGTTGTCACAGATATTACCTGTTGTTCAAAACGGTAGTAGACAAGATATTGTCAATGCATCTTTAACTTCATCAAAGTTATGGTCACAATGCAAGCTCTTAAGATTAACAAAGAATATGAGACTTGCAATTGGTTCAGAATTGTCAACTGTTGAAGAAACCGAACAATTTGCTCAATGGCTACTACAAGTTGGTGAGGGAACGGTTGGAGATCCAAATGATGGAGAAGCAAACATTAAGATACCAAATGATCTGTTAATTTTAGATTCATCTGATCCAATACAAAGTTTGATTGACTTTGTTTATCCATCACTTCTTCAACAACTTGCCAATCAATCGTACTTCTCTGAAAGAGCGATTCTTGCTCCAAAAAATGATATTGTTCATGAAATAAATGACAGATTGACAGCTTTGTTCCCAGGTGAACAAAAAGAATATCTTAGTTCCGACAGTATCTGTCCGTCTGAGACTTTAAATCCTTTTCAAGAACTTTTGTATTCCCCTGATGTACTTAATAATCTTCAAATATCAGGTTTGAAACTTTTTTATTTTACAATTCTTATTTGTTTCTTATATATTAATTATATTTTTTTTCCAGGTTTGCCTAATCACAAGTTGGTTCTAAAAGTTGGATTACCGGTAATGCTTTTACGTAACCTTGACCAACAACAAGGACTTTGTAACGGAACCAGATTAAGGATAACAACACTTGGAAGACGAGTTCTTCAGGCTGAGGTTATAACTGGTGGCAATGTTGGAAGAAAGATTTTTATTCCAAGAATAAACATGATACCATCAGACACCAAAATTCCTTTCAAATTCCAAAGAAGGCAGTTCCCTTTATCAGTGTGTTTTGCCATGACGATCAATAAAAGTCAAGGACAATCGTTGTCCAGAGTTGGCCTTTACTTAAAAGAACCAGTATTCACACATGGTCAGCTTTATGTTGCCTTATCAAGAGTTAAAAGTAAAGATGGCATAAAGTTGTTGATTCTTAACAAAGAAGGAGAACCGCAATCAGAAACCAAGAATGTTGTTTTCAAAGAAGTTTTCTCATATTTGTAATACAACTTTACATTGTTTCTACTTTTTAATATTTATACATTTTATTTTATGTTACATGTTTTTTTATTCTAATTTATTTATATTCTCTTAACAATAATATTAATAATCCTACTCAAATTTAATATTAACTAAATCCTTTCCTTTCTCTCTTTACAATCTTTTATACCATTTACCATTTTCCTGAATATTATAATCTTCCTTTCTCATCTCTGTCAAGATCACTCTAACAGACTCTTCCCACAAACAAAAAAAAGTTGTTCAGGTATCATTCGTCTTTAATTGTAAACCAACAATTGCTATGAACATAATTGGCTGCAATCTACATACTATAATAAAATATTATTATACACTACACAATCTCTTCCTTCAATAAAACAACTTTACCAAATCCAAACATACTTTACAAACTCAATTCTAACTTCATCTCATATTCATCTTCATTACGAAATAATCTTCTATCGATGTCTCTAAATATCTCAATCGCCGTCTTCTTATAATCATCTTCAATCGCTGTCATCCATCGTATGATCATAGCTGTCTTCGTCTCATCATCTTCTGGTATTCTGCATTGTTAATATATTAACAATTATTAAAAGTTAGGGTTTTCGGATTATTATTTATTAACAGTTACTTTCATTATTGTGATTTTGTTGATCTAATTGATTGCCTTTCTGTATAATCCTTCATGTTATTTTTTATTGTGTTATTTACAATTATATATGTTATTTATTAACAGTTACTTATTTTTAATTATGAACTTACTTTTAGTGCTTTTTGTGATCCTATTAGTGCTATTTGTGATTTTGATGTTTTGCAATGAATGTTGTATATAATTTTTCATGTATTTTTTTATTCTGTTATTTAAAATTGTATATGTGCTTCTTAATGAAAAGTTGACAGTGTTTTTTAAATGGGATATGGGATCCCAGGTTTTTTCTCTCAATAACAAAGGTGAAAAAAAGACAAACGGATACCAACTCCAAACATAAAATTATCTGGGGCAATGATCTTTTGCATGTTGTTGTTATAGAATTTTAAGTTGTATGGTACTCTATATTTGTTTTTCGGAATTCGTTATCATTGATTATATATAAGGTTATATACTTTGATCATGTCTTTCATTGTAAAATACAAAATAATGTAATAAAATAACTTTTTCGTGTTAACGTTGTGTTGATGATGTCAATTCAAATTTATAGGATTTCCAAATTACTCAGTATAAAATGGTGTGTTCGTTCCTGGTACCAGTTCTGGACAACTATGATACAGTTCTGGTAAAAGTTTCAATTACAGATATAATTGTAAATTTCACTTTTTTTGTATTTACCATTATTTAATTATATCTTTATGAATTAACTTTTTCAGAATCTACCACCATGTTATAACATGCTACGCCAAAAGCACAACTTCCCTGTTTTACTAGCTTTCTTAAGCCAGATTGGTGGGGATGGATGGTTTGTTGACATTGTCAACGACTCTAATCAGTACTCATTCACAGGGAATTGGAAAAGTGCTGCAATTGGTTTAAAGCTTAAGGTTGGAGATTTGATCGTTTTCAAGTTTCTTGACGGTGTTGACTTTAATATTGACGTCATAAGAAAAGACAAAGCTAATGAACCGTTAGACACATTCCACTTATCATTCACAAGTGATATAGCATGCATGGTAACAACTTATATCTACTTACTTACATTAAATACTATTCATTATTTTATACATTATTTTTAACATAATTTTATTTTAATTTCCATGAATTGTTTTTACAGATGTTAGCATGTGAACAACTTTCAAAGCACTCTGAAAAAAACAATCTTCATAAACCGTTTACTCTCCGCTTTGGAGCTGCTAAATGGTTAGTGCAAGTGGAAGACCGCTACAATGATATGTTTTTGACGGATGATTGGGAAAAACTATTTCAACATTTAAACCTGCAAGTCGGATATTCATTAGTTTTCAAAAAGGCTAAACAAACGACATTTACAATACAAGTTTTCACTCAAGATGGAACAGGCGTTCAACCTGATGCCAGTGACTCCAACATACCAGGTACTGTTGTATTAAAAATGTTATTTTAAAATGTTTTAGGATATGCATTTATGTTAATAAATCGTTTAATAGTTAAATAATACGAACATTCATTTTTTTTAACTTTATCGCACTTTTGTAGGTGAAATCATCTACATTTACAGTGATGAATCTGAGACTGATGATATTCCTGCAATCACTCCTGCTGTTCAACAACATGATGATCCTGCTCTTGAAGAAGATGAACCTGCCTTTGAATTACATGACCCTCTTCAACATCCTATACAAAACATTGATGAAGCTACTTTTTCAGAAGCTCATGTTCATGTCACTGATAATGCTGTTGAACAAGATGACCCTGCTATTGAAGGACATCACCCTGCTGTTATTGTTAATGAAGCTAACATTGCCGCTGATTTAAGTTTGAATTCTCCTGCTGATGAAGATCCAACAGTCATCACACAACTGACCCACAAATTTGTAATGTTTTTTCTTATTTAATCATTAAATACTTTCAATTTAAATTCTCATGTGTAGTTTTTATAAACACTTATGGCAGAGATTTCCTATTTGGTTTGGACAAAAGGCTGAATTCTTTCATGGAGCAGAAGTGAATATCAAATTTGGTGAAGGAAATATCATTAAGGAAACCATTCGTTCAGAAATGTCTGGGAATAACATCAGATTTGCTGTTTGTAAGTGGGCAGGTTGTATGCAGAAGCTGGGCATACGCAATGGTAACAGATATCGCATCAAATACTACAAAAATCAAGGTGTGCTTGCTGTTTATCATGCTTAGAACATGGCTACATAACATTACATGTTAAGTAGAATATGTTCCTTTAAACTTGGTAGTATGTTAATATTTTGAATTGTTAACTTTTCAAGTAGCAACTTTGTTATCGTACTTAACTTGAACTTGAATCGTCCCAATTTTGGTTGTTAAGTATTGGGGTACGATATTCTACTACCAATTTCTTAAACCAATATGCATGTAAAAATTGATTGTAGCGAAATTTTGATTCTACTTTTCGCCAATATAATCTTTAGTAAAGCATGTATTAAATATTATGTTTCATTTTACTTCTGCGTGTAGTGGATATCTCTTATGCGGAAGGTAAACAGGTTGCAAATTATGAAATTAAAAAACCACTCGAAACGCTTTCGTTCGGTTTTAATAGTAAAAATTGTCAAACAATTGTCTCCTTATGTGTTAACAAATCCATATAATTTATATTATATTTTATTTTAACCTTTTACGTAAAATACGTGACATAACAAATCCATATAATTTATATTCTATTTTATTTTATCATTTTACGTAAAAAACGTGACATTCACTCCCGGGAAGCTCCCGGGTTATTTGCTAGTTATATAATAAAAGAAAGCAATTTTAATGACATAGCATTCAATGAGGCATTCTTTTTCTTGGGTGTGCCATGTGTCATGCCATGTGGCAAATTAAAAAAAAAACAAATAATAATATAAAACCTAATCTACTAAAATTAAATTGAGTTATTTTAGGAAAAAATCATTTAAAAACAAATTTAATTTTTTCTCTCTTATGTTTTCTCTTATAATTTTTAAAGGTTAATATTTTTTATATACGAGATTTTCTAAAGAAAAAAATTACACCAAATTAACGAGCGTTTTATTATCTTTCGAACGAGTACCATAGTGCTATATAAAAAACAGAGAAAAAAACGACTATTTTTTGTGGGGTTTCGTTCATACGGGAAAAAAAACACAAAGTGTTCAGGTTATTCATTAATCATGTTTTTTTCTTTTAAACCAGGTTCTTATCTACGATGTTGAAATTCTGCTCATTCGCCATGCTATCATTGGAATTTTACTCTTCTAAAGATGCATAGGTATACTTAATCAAGAGAAGTATTAGTATTAGTATTATTAGAAATGTTATATTTTTCAACCCCGGGACGCTCCCGGGATAAAATCTAGTTATTATTATTATTATTTTCTTCTTCTTTAAAACCAACGTCACTTTTTTTAACAATTATTATTATATTATTAATACTACTATTATTAGTAGTAGTCGGCTTTGCTCGAACCAGGTGCTGGCGTCTTGATTATTTTCACTGTTTTAAGCTCTTTTTCCCACGAACACCTACAAAATAATTAAAATAATAAACATATAATAAAAATGACTCGAAACGAATAAAAACCATACCAAATAATATACAAAATACATAGGAAAAGAGATGTGTTTTGCAACACATCAAAAGGTTTAATAAAAAGGAAAGCAATGATCGGGTTCTACCATTAGCACCTCGAAACACATTGCTTGGCTTTAAGAGGACCCTAATCGACCTAAGTTAACTCATATGGAACCCCTAAACGAACGGGTTCAAGGCTTACATATCACTTTCATTTCGGCTATAATGTCCTAACACATGTTAAGATAAGCCGAAACACATGTTAATACCATCTTCGCATTAAAAGAATGTAGAACCTTGGTAGGGTGCGTATTTCTTTACGAAACTAATCACACACACACTTGAGACCAAAACACACGAATGTCGGGTGAAAAACTTGCATGATGAGCAACCAAGAGCATACAATTTGTGAATCCGGTTAGGAACCGAACTCGTGGATCGAATACGCATAAACAACTCGGTTTCAGACGGGAGATTCGAGACGAGACAGAAATTAACGATAACAAAGTCATCACAGATTTGTGTTACTACAGAAACGGTTACAGACACTGTCATCAGTAGGATAAACATCTATCTCGTGGCCGGGGGAGGTCGGGCATGACCTCCCCCTTGAGAGCATTCAAAGCACAAACTCAAATCACCAAATGAAAACCAACACATGAGATTGCTATTTATAGTCCAATACCCAATTCCACCTTCGCCCCTTTTGTTGTGGGCGAATGTGGACTGTTTCCACATTTGCCCCTTTGCTTTGGACGAATGTGGACCAAAGTCCACCTTCGCCCCATTGCACTGGACGAATGTGGAATGTTTCCACATTCGCCCTTTACCTTGGGTCGAACGTAAACTTTGTGTATTGTCCTATATACTTATAAATGCATCAGATCCATAAAATGCCTTTATGGATCACCACAATCTCATGTAACACAATACAAAGACTCAACCCTAGTCTATTCGACAGTGACGTCCACAGAAAGTGCATCAACAATCTCCCCCTTGGACGTTGCTGGCGAATCCACAAATCTCTTGCACATCAACAGTCAGAATCACAGGTCTCCCCCTCAATACATGCACTATTGCATTGAGTTAGAAATACAATATCCTTCGTGAACCGACCAAGTAATGCATTACGGACCCTCAGCATCAATACGCAGGAAGTCAGCTAAACCGCGTATATCATTTGCGAATTCAGCCGGTCGCTGAATTACAACCAGATCACCTAGTTACGCCAATGTGAAGTCGACAATGTAATGCACTGCAGTCTCGTAGCATCAGTACCCAGGAATGTCATCTTGACCAAGTACATCACGCGCAATCCAACTAGCCTGATAAGACCCCTACTAGAAGGATTCCATACTGACCAATCAGATATTCAACGTAACATGTAGGTACTACCACTAATTTACGTCTCATATCTGCACTTAACCTTTGCGTCACCCTTCACACCAACTGGAGAAGTCTAACCGTCAGTACCCAATTAAACATCTCAAATGTGACTATGTGCAAAACAATCCACTCGAACATTAGTATTTCTATGAAATTCTTCATCTGTGCTGACTGTGATTGCATTAACACATTCTTCTCTTTTCCTAGCATCTTCAGTCAGTTATTGTTGAAGTATCAGACACTTACATCAACAATCTCCCCCTTGACTGATGCTTCACCAAGTTTCTCTGAGATCCCGTATAATCAATCAATCATGTTCTTGAGTAACTTCATCTGTTCGACAGAATACAAGCCGTAGACGAGTGGATCAAGCCATCAAAAGTTTTCAGCACTTGAAACTTTCGTTGAACCTACGTGCCACATGACTCCTACTAGGATACCTCATTACTTTCAGAACATTGAAATCTCAAACTTGATTTCCTTCTTCATAACAACTCTCTTTGAACAAGTTCCTTCAAACATACAGGAACTGGGTTGACTGTTCTCATCATGCGGAATAAAATCTGTCTATTTTCTGGTTTCTGGCCCATAATAGTCATTTGAATCTGATTATCATACCTTTGATTCTCATGACTACCCCACAATAAAACGTTTCATCATCATCAAATCTTCAACAATTTGGGTAAACCTCATCACCATTCTCCCAAAAATCTTCAAAAATTGCCATAATTTTCGAAATTTTTTAGGCCTTAAATTCTACGTTCGCCCCTGGGAACTCCACTTTCGCCCAAAATAGGGACCCAAATGTAGAATATGAATGATAATTTTCACTTTCGCCAATTTATACTCACTTTCGTCCCTTACAATTCCACGTTCGCCCGCCCGATAAACCGAATGTGGAATCTGTCACCCGAATGTGAAAATTGACATAACAAAATTCCAGGTTCGCCCAAAATCTCTCCACGTTCGTCCTAAAAATGCTACATTCGCCCTGTTTAATTCCACATTCGCCCTCCCGATCTTCTGAAAGGGGCGAATGTGCAGACAACACGTGTTCTTGTTCAATATTTTCTTCGAATCAGTCCATAATCACTCTAATTCTTCGAATTTGATGATGAAACTTGTTCAGAAAGGTGCGGAAATGAAAACCTAACCCTCGAATTCACAAAAACATGGAGAAATCACATGATTTCGGGTTCAATTAAGAATCTAGGGTTTCTAGGGTTTCAACCTTTCAATTATAATCTGATTTTAACGTCTGAAAACAGTAAAAACGAGCTGTGATTGATTCAAACGACTGTTAGATCGTTCAAATCGGTACCACGGCTCTGATACCAGTTGTGAATCCGGTTAGGAACCGAACTCGTGGATCGAATACGCATAAACAACTCGGTTTCAGACGGGAGATTCGAGACGAGACAGAAATTAACGATAACAAAGTCATCACAGATTTGTATTACTACAGAAACGGTTATAGACACTGTGATCAGTAGGATAAACTTCTATCTCGTGGCCGGGGGAGGTCGGGCATGACCTCCCCCTTGAGAGCATTCAAAGCACAAACTCAAATCACCAAATGAAAACTAACACATGAGATTGCTATTTATAGTCCAATACCCAATTCCACCTTCGCCCCTTTGCTTTTGACGAATGTGGACCAAAGTCCACCTTCGCCCCATTGCACTGGACGAATGTGGAATGTTTCCATATTCGCCCTTTATCTTGGGTCGAACGTAAACTTTGTGTATTGTCCTATATACTTACAAATGCATCAGATCCATAAAATGCCCTTATGGATCACCACAATCTCATGTAACACAATACAAAGACTCAACTCTAGTCTATTCGACAGTGACGTCCACAGAAAGTGCATCAACATAATTTACCATGCTATTCATAACTTTAGGGCAACTATAGTTGGACGGTAGCTATCACACCTTGTCAAGCCTCATTAAAAGCTATCAGGTGAGTTTTCACGGCCCCATTTTACTATTTTACATTTCGGGGGATTTACATGCATCAATACTAGTGTCATTTACAAGTGTGTGTACATTCTATTGTGGCTACCATGTGGAACATGAGACATATTGGTTCATGAGCTCATTAGTCCTCGTACAACGTTTACTGTAACCATTAGCTATCAAAAGCCATGGAACCCTTTAATTGATCTATTGGGTTGACATCCCCACTCTTGGTTACTCGCTCTAACCGGTTACATACAAAAGAGTGTTAGTATTCTACCAATACATACATTATCTTTAGTGTACAATGCATGAGGCACAACAGTCAAGAGGTTTGGTTATGGGACTCATGGTTTGCATAGTAATCATTCGCTTAGCTAGCTTACGATTGGTCATACATGAATTACATTGGTTTTACTTGTTACATTTAAACCCGTGAACTCACCAACAGAGCCGGTCCAAAGTTTTTGGAAGCCCTAAGCGAACTAGAAAGTTGGGGGCCTTTAAATTGGTATAAAAAAATCCCAAACATCAAAATGTAAAATTGCTTTTATTTTGTTAGTCAATCGCAAATCACACTACCTATCTAGATTAGTATTACTGGGAAAAAATAGTCGTTACATGAATAATCCTTATTTCGCTTGATATTAAGACATTTTGCAACCATCGGCGGCGATTGATTACCCTTAATTTCGCTAATATTTTCTCTGCGAATCGCCATCCAAGTCAGTTTCAATCAGCGAGGTTGCAAGTAATGAGGATAAGAGCTGAGGATGGGTTCAAGAAAAAATCTTCAAGTTTTGGGTCTAGACATTTTACTTGTTTGGTCTTTTATGTCTTTAGTTATTAGTTTGTTAATTTAGGCTAACACACATGTAATATATGTACAAAGTATAAAATAAAAATTGGAGGCCCTTATTTTTTGGGGGCCCTAGGCTTTTGCCTAATTTGCTAAGCCTGTCGGGCCGGCCCTGCTCACCAACATTATTGTTGACAAAACTCGTTATGCATGTTTTTTAGGTAACTAATGGAGGGCCACAAAGATTTGAGAGAGGGGTTCGAGGATGCACTACGTGGTATCACTTTGATTGGTTTTTGTCAACCTTACGATGTTTGATTCCACATTCATAAGTACTAAACAATATCTCCTTTTGTTAATGTTATGATGTCGCTTTAAATAAACTTATGACAATATCCATCATTTATGGTGGTACTATTTTAATAAACGTGTGTTGCTTGAACCTTGTGCTTGAAAACCTTTCGATGGTTGCATCCCCGTGTTTCTGCCTTGGAGGGGTGTGACATATCCAGCCCATCAAGATATAGTCCACAACACAGCAGCCCATCACTCTATACTTTAATCCAGCTAGCCCATCCACTATTCTAGTCCATTTCAGTTGGCCCATTATGAAAAACCAGAAACAATATACTCATGCAAAATATTCAAATATCAAGTTGTAATATTTTTATTTTTAGATTGAATAGTCATGTTTATCATCAGTGGGTATTTGTATCAAGAACTATCTTTATTATTTTCAAATTTTAATACAAGCTAACATTTTTTGTTTAAAAAATGATTCAAACCATTTTAGTCGGCTGGCTAGCCACCCACCCCACCCCACCCCCACCACCAAATTTGATGGTGTTTAGGTCAAACCTTTATAAACACAAGTTTCTTCCCCTTTGTTGCATGCAGAACGACTTTACAAGAACTTTCCATCAAATATATGCATTGACATCATACGTTACAGCCCTTCCACCAATGCTTGAAGATGGCGGTCACTGCTCTTCCTTGCATAGCTAGGCGTTTGCAACCCCTTCTTTCCCAAAGTCCATGATGTATTCCAGGTACTCTCTTTTATCCAAATTTGACCTTCACATATTCCGAATCTTGCATCTATTTATACTATATTAAAAGTCAGTTTGTTGTATGTGATAACTTGGATAAACCTATAAAATATAAGCTAACATATTCCAAATCTTGCATCCATTTTATACAAGCTTCTAAGTTCAATGTTGAGATTCCGTTTACTATTCTAATAATATTGTGTTTGTAATCATAAAGAACATTAAACATTCATAACACCGTGAAAGTGGACTATAATTGTTTACGAGTTGATGATGTCATACCATGTCATAAAGTTGTCTGTTTCAACTTTCAACTAGAACCCCTTAGACCAAACACATGTTTTGACCCGTTATACAACCTGACCAGCTTGTTTTTGTGTCTGGATTTATATACTCATAAGCATTTCATTTTATAAATACAGAAGTGACAATGCTATTGTCGGCTACTAGAACTATTGGTTAATGTTTGGGCTTACCATATAGTGGTCGACGCAAGGTTTACATCTATCCAAATTCAGGGTCAATGGAAGAACAACACAATATAGAACAATTTAGAGGGTTCATGTGGACCAAATATTTTAATGCTAATTTATTGAAGAGCATGGATGAAGATCTAGCTTATATGCCATGGGAATGGTACAATTTTGAAGATGCAGTACTCATTAGCGAGCGTGGAGATGGCAGACAGACAGACAGTGGTGACCACCCATATGAAATGTTGTTATGGCCAAGAACCGAGGATGTACATTGGCAAGGTATATATGAAAGAGAAACGGAAGAAAGATCTAAGACTAAAATGGACAAGAAAGGAAAACAAAAGGATACAATGCTTGAAAGGTTAAGGGTTGGATGCAAGCAGTCTTCAATCGCATGTAGAACTGTCCTTATAAGTTTTCAATCCATATTCTAACCTTGTTATGATTAACTCCGTTTTCTGGCTATCCCAGTGAATCTGAATCAGCCTATGGAGTGATTGACATTAGTTTTAGTCAAAATTAATTTTGTTATCTATGTGAAAAGTTGGAAGTATTGTTATACTACATGTATATACACTTGCCAACAAATTTTTTTGAATCTTTTATATTGTTGACCGTTTTAGTCGAAAAGTTGTGTAGAGGTGTACAAAACTACAAATCTAAAAACAAAAAGCATGAAAAAAATCTAGTTTCCCAAAATAGTTTTTTTAGAACAGTGACAAAACCCGGTAAATATTTATTAGGTCACACAGGACGGTCTGTGATGGCCGTAACCATCGCAAACACCGCCCCGTTAGGCTTGTGATGGCTGAAACAATCACAGCTCGTGATGTACATTGCAAGCGTGATTTAGTCAAAATAACCGTTGGCTGCTGGCAACGGTCATGTGCCTGTTATTTATTAAAAAAAATATCAATGTTTACATATATATACAGTTTTTATTTCAACCAAATATAAACCACATTATAAATCAAAAACACATACAATACACCCACATTTCAACCTAAAAAAATTTTCAAATGGAAGGCCATTCGTTTCCACTCGACTCGCCTAGTTCGTCTAACTCGGCGGGTTCTACACTCGGATTGTTTGCAAAGGTTTGCGAAGACGTTCACCTTGAAGATACGGAACGATCAAAGAAAAACTTGTGCAGTGTGATAGATGGGGGCAAGTAACGTTTTAATGAGTGAGTACTTTGTTGCAAACTCAAAGTACAATGCTGAGATGTATGAAAATGGATTCTGTATATTGAAAGATTTATTTTTAAAGATTGTGGGAGACACCGGAGCTCAGTTTAAATGGTTTCAAGACGGATACGATGCTAGGGGAAAAAAGATTTTTACGGCGATACAAAAGCGCACATCTGCAATTCGTCAACTTACAACTGGTACCGTTCCTGACGAATATGATGAATATTTAGCTATGTTTGATGGAAATTCAAGTGAATCTTTTCACTATTTTTGCAATGTTGTTATTAAGTTGTACGGTAAAGAGTATTTATGAAGACCAACTAGACACGCCATAACATGTTTGTACGCCGCACATGAAGCTAGATGGCACCTTCCACGGATGGTCAGTAGCATCGACTGTACGCACATCATTTGGAGAAGTTGTCCAAAGAGTTTGCGATGCTAATTTATGGGAGGTGACCATGAAAACCGATGATCATGCTCGAAGTCGTTGCG
This sequence comes from Ambrosia artemisiifolia, assembly GCA_032199755.1. Taxonomy (NCBI): domain Eukaryota; kingdom Viridiplantae; phylum Streptophyta; class Magnoliopsida; order Asterales; family Asteraceae; genus Ambrosia; species Ambrosia artemisiifolia. The sequence continues at coordinate 1,901 of JAQQBG010000325.1, read as the reverse complement.
TCAAACGATTTATGGATTTGACATGCGTACTTTGGTCTTCCAGACTCAAATAACAACATTAATGTTCTACGTTAGTCACCGCTATTGGATACCGAGTTACAAGGAACCGTCCTAACGTGTGTCGTTTATGGTGAATGAGAGACAATATAAACGCCGGTTCTATCTTGTTGGTGGTAGCTACCCAAGTTGGTCTGTTTTTGTGAAATCTTATTCATTTCTAACTGTCAACAAAGAAATATTGTTTAAGAAAATACAGGAATCTGAGAGAAAAGATGTTGAACAAGCGTTTGGTGTTTTGAAAACTGTATGACACATAATTGATCAATCAGTACGTTTGACCGATTAAGTGAAAATAAGGAGTGTTGTGTACGCAAGTGGCGTTTATCATATTACACAATATGATCTTAAAGGAAAAGGGGCGCGCAATATCTCCAAATTACGTTATTGACCCTCTGAAACAGGTAAACGTTAATGATGATGTTATTTGAAGTTGAGGAATGAACAAACCCACTATCAACTACGATTTGATCTAACAAAATACATTGGTGGTTTAGATATCGACTTCAGCGAGCCAAACTTACCGGTTACTTTATTTCTTTAATTTTTCTTTTAAGTTGTATTTTGTGTTTACTTTTATTATTTTATTTGTAATTTAATACAAAAAAATATTGGTATTAGTGTGTTTAATAATTGTTTATTTTTTTTAAAAGAGCTAGTGATAGTGTGATGACCACCTCTAATGTTTAGTTATAAAATGTATGAAACAAAGTAACACATGAGGATTGATTGGATGTTTAGTGATGGTGTGTTAATCCCCCATCAACCTTTAAAAAGAATAAATGGATGTTTAGCGATGGTGTGTTAGTCCCCCATCAACCCTTAAAAAAAAATAAAGAATACGAGAAACTAAATCAATCCAGAGGCCCAAGGACAAATTGGGCCCTAAACAAAAACCAAACAAAATTTGGGCTAACTATACAATCAACAATTCTATGCCCAAAAGCTTGCAAAGTTCCCGGCCCAATCTTCATATTTGTAGATTACTCCATATTCATAGTATTAAAAATCCGAAAATAGGTTTGAGAAAAGCCTAAATCCTAGGTTTATTTTACCTTATACTAGTGGGTTGGCCCGCGCGATGCAGCGGGTGTTATCGAGGTTCTTTAGAAGAGCACAATTAACGCGACACTCGTTTTCTGTCACTTTATCAACTGTCTCGTGATATACTTTTACAAACGGCATTTTTTTTTAATTTATATATTTTATGTAAGTGTCTTGTATTGGCTATAGATAAGACATTTAACCTACTTGTTTACACAAATGGGTTACAAAGGACGTGTATTCGTATTTGAGTTACATGGCTTGATATCTTTGACTTGTGTCCAAAGGAACACAATGTCAGAAAGTGTATTTTAAGTGACTTGTGTCCTTGTGTCTAAAGGGACACAAAGTCAAAAAGTGTGTTTAAAGTAAGCTATGAAAATACATTGCATAACATGAAAATTGACATTTTGTAACTCACTTTGACACCTAAAAAGTGGAATTAGTGAAATGGTAAAAACAAAAGTAAAAGATATCATAATCCACAAAAGGGCATTAAAAGTATCCCGTATTTCATCTTCTAAAAATTGTGGGTATGAATAGAATTACAGATGAATCGAAAGTCAAAGGATTTATTACCCAAAAAGTCAAATTTCTTAAGTTAGCCTTGATCTTGAGTTTCCAAATCCACCCCTGCAAAATCATGTTTGGCTTAAGGGTGGCATCTGGAGGCCACTATAGAGGATCCAAGGCCACTGTGCGCCAACCTCTATCAATTACATTATGTTTTGCTGATAAGATCTTTAGCTTCTCTTACTATGCGGCGGGTCAAAGAGTGGTCGGTTTCGTTGCACTTGTCT